>JANRGW010006931.1:0-18909 GCA_024733675.1 Psilopsiagon aymara | reverse complement strand
CTGCCCATGGCAGGGGGGTTGGAACTGGATGATCTTAAGGTCCTTTCTAACCCTAACTATTCTATGATTCTATGATTTCAGGAACCTCTTTTCTTCCACCAGTACCTGATGGTTGTAATTCTGCTTGCTACATGCACTGAAGGTATGTTCATAATGACCAAAGTTCAGATATATTTAAATTAAACCATGGCAGAATTCATATATGTATCAAATCCATAAACATGCAGTTAAATCTCATTAGGAGCTATTTTCCACTGTGTTAGTGTTAACAGATGATTTTAAATTAGGGTAGAACACTCCCTACTAATCAGAGCACAGAACATTTATTTTCACTGTACAGTACCATGACTGTGTTTGATCTTATCAAACTCCTGCACAACTGCAATTTTGTTCAAATTTTAAATGGAATACAAAATCAATGAAGGTGATGTACAGAGACACATGAGCTGTCCTTAAAAGTTTCTTCTGATAGCAAGGTTCTTAAGAATGGGAAGCTATAAGCTCGGTTGGCAGAGGCAGCAGTGAAGTATCCATTCACTGACATCCTCACTAGCTCCCGTTAGATCAATAGATAATTATGGGTTTGCTTTCTTTACCTGAACACTACTTTCCAAGGTCTTGTTACAGAATCCATGTGTAATACTTAAAAACATCTTTTAAGTCTTTTTAAAAAGATCGGTAAGTTAGAATACAATAAAGCAGAACAATGCCCAAAGTATCTGGATGAACTTTTATTAAAAATAATCTTCCTACAGAAGTATGGAATTCTTTAGCAAAGTCAAGCCACCACCTGTTGCACAGCCTTTGTCACTGACACCATAGATTTGACCTTTTTTGTTCCTCTAATGATCTGCATTATTGGCTGAAAATTGCTCTGCCTACGAACACAAATGCAGTTTTGACTACAGATGAAAATTCTCAAGCAGCCAAGACAGCTTTACTAAAAAGGAAATCACCTTCTCTTCAACGAGACCAATTGGTTTTTAAAACTTTACAGATGGATATGATTCCATGCCAGTCACCAGATCCAGAAGCTTCTCAGGAAGAGAACCAAAAGCTGCTTAATGACACATTACAAGTGTGATTTGTGATGCTCTGCATGCAGTTCACTTTTTAAGACTTTCTATGCTGCTTCCTTTTTCGAATGCAATGGGTCCAATGTCTGGCTTCCAGCTATGCTTGTATCTGCTGGATGTCATTATGCACTGAAGATTTATGTTCAACTTCAAATCAAATGCAAGTTTCACACTCTAAGTAGGGATGCCCACAAGCATATTGTTCTTTGGAGAACAACTCTCTGGCTCCATAGATATAACTTGGACAGAGTAGTTCTGTTCTTCTGCAGCCCACGCCCGATCCAAATCCACAAGCCCCATACACTGCTTTCCTAAAAAGAGAGCAAAGGAGAGCACGCAAAACAAATATGTAGAAACTATCAGAAACATGCACTTAAATATTCAATGTTAGGAAAACACATCAGTAAGTCATCTAAAAAATAAGTTCCAAATTTACTTTAAAAACTATCTTCATCTGGTTTACTTCAAATAGATAATCATTAATAGTTCTAAATCACATCTGTGACTTGTAACCCTCATTTAGCATTTCTTGAGAAAAATTATTAACTCTATATATGGAGAAATGCTACAGGCACAATTATTTTTAAGTGTTCTCAAAGCTTACAGAAAAATCCATGCATTAATGAAAAAGCCACAGAAGAAAAAATATGCCTGGTTTTCAGCTTAGCTCTCTGAATTGCCCAACTTCTACTCCCTTTATATCCGTAACTGTTTTCCTCCTGCACTTTCATCTAAAATCTGAAAATCTCTGGTTATTGAGGAACAACAAATGACTAAAATACCAAACAGTGATCCAGTGTAATTGAGACATATGAATGTAACTGCTGATAAACAAAAATACTAAATTACTAATGATAACTAAACTTATCTCAGATTTACCTGCAGAAAAAAATGGAAAGGATAAATTCCAGGGCTTTTCTGCTTAAGCTTGTATAATGATACAGCCATGACAAACTGAAGAAGGCATTTGTCTTTATGTATTTAATCCTTGTAATTATTAGAACTGATTTGTCGGATTGTACTTTCATCAGTTTGAAACTCTCTTGCAAGAAAGATTTAGCACTTCCATGAAATGTTTTATCAGGAACAGTCATAGTCTCAAGTCACAAACAAGGCACAGTCCTGCTTTAGTCTCAAAAGCCTATGATCCTACCTCTTCTCCTGCTCCTGATAGAACTGTACAGTTAAATATATTTGGGGTCTGAGATGAAGGGAGACAGAAATACTCATTCTGTTTACCATCAGGATACAAATCCGTCATTCCAAACTACCCTCTGGAAATGCCTACCCCTCTTCCCTGAATATATACAGAGTGTGAGTGTGCGTACCATGACAAGCCCTGACATGCCTCTGTGGTGCCTGTACAAGTTTTGAGTAGGTGGCAAAAACATGCTCCTCAGCATCCTTGCATTTCAGAACAGCTGGTGCACATCACATTCTACAGTACTCAACCCAATCTAGTCAATCTTTACACAGTGAGCCAACGACCCAAAGTATTTCCTCCTTCTCAGCTGAATTCCTTAGTTACAAAAGAAGTTCCCTAGTTCGACTTCACCAACATTGACATTTGGACTGTTTCGGTTCTGCTGCTGGCTTGGAATTTGAGAGGGGAAGTAATTGGGTAGGAGACACGGGAGAGATACAGTAATAAGACTAGGCCTGAAAAAAAACTTTTCAACTTTATGTTTATTATATCTCTGTAATATATATGTATATATACTGTATATACCAGTTTATTATATCTCTGAAAATTACTTCTTGTGGCACTGTTCTGTATTTGTGGCTCCACAGAAAATCACCTTCTGCATTTGGCTGAATAAAGCAGCATGTACATGCTCCTGCTACAGACAGCAGTATCACTATTATCCAAAATGTACATACTAAGGTGCAGTTGGGATTGCCACAGCTGGGGCCTGGCTCCCCGTGTGCTCTCAGGAAGTCTGTATGAAGTACATGGAGCAGTTCTGTGATCAGACAGAATAAATCACGTGGGCTGTAGTGGTGTTCATAAAACCATTCAGTATGCTTGCACTCAGATCCCACTGCTGCACGGAGTGGATAAATCACACATGTCCAGTAAAAATGGGAAAGGGAACTTTGCTCACTTAAGAGGTAATTGCCATGTGTAGCAGAACTGGGCACAACTGCATATTTTTATATTCAGAGATACTACAAAAATTGGTGATAACTCCTTTGACAAATGTGTTGTTTCAGCCATAACAGACACAGATAGAATGCTGTTCTTGAACACTTTAGGCACCTACATGTAATGAAACAAAATGATTTGTTGCCACTTCACTGGGCTGCATATATTCAGTGGTAATTGCTAAAATACAGTTTACAATACAATCCTAAAATAGTCAAAAATTTTGCCATTTGCAATAGAGTACAAAAAGTCTCTGCCTGTTCAGGAATATTTTCATTAAATGAAGTCTACAGTTTTCTTAATACCTGATCATGCATTGCACAAAACACAAAAAAATCTTCAACTATTTCAAGTACCCCAACAGTATTTCCATAAAAACCAGTTTCAAAGCTGAAACAGAACACTGAAGTGGAAATGATCTCCACTGAAACACATTATAACGTATGTGCTATATGGAACTGAAAAGAAAAAAAATCGTTTCTTTAAAACAGGAAAAGCAATGATAGAGGGAAATGGACACGAGATTATAAGATTTCTGTTTGGTTTTTGTTCAGGGCAAAGCACCTAAAAAATACATTTGTGGGGAAAAAATTGACATTTGAGACAGAGAAGAGATAAAATTTACAATCTTTTAAAAACACGTTGGGTCCTTTTCCAAAATTCAGCAGGAGACAGTGTAGGGTTCTACATGGGTAACTGAACACTAATTTTCTTCAAATACTGTGACGATAGCAAAAGCACCAACAAATTCATTATAAAAAAAAAAATCTGTATTCTTATCTGTATCTCAGAATCTATATTATTTCATTTTTATGCATTGAGTGTAAGAAAAACTTTGAATTCTTCAAAGGACACTTTTTAAAGCACTATGATTACTTGCTACTCCTGCTTTAATATTTTTTTTTAGTATTTCATGTAACCCAAGAATGCAGTGATATTCCGAGAGTTCCCTTTTGTCTTTTCTGACCTGGAAGCTAGTTTATAGCTTCCGTCAGAACATTAATACCAGACAGGAGCACATTATACCCTTCTGTAAGTCAAAGAATACTAGAATATTCTGCATAGTGAAGAAATGATTTTGCTTACTCCAAATATTTCAATTGTTACGTATTTTCCTGTCCTTCTGACCAAAGCCAACCCAACCTCTGCAATTCAGCCTTACTGTTTCTGTTAGATGTTTGCCCTTGTAAGAGAGTTATCACCAATGACTACATTCAGGACAAAGGGATGTGTGCTTTTAATGTAAAATACATTGGCAATAGCAAGACTTTAGTGAACTTCACAAACACCTCATTCTTGCCAGAGAATGGTGGGAAAATGGAGTGAGCAGGAGGAGGGAAAGTGAAACAATTAAAAATCAGTAAAAGGCAAACCATCCATTTCAGAATTGATCATTCTGAAAGAAGAAAACAGTTTCTATACCATTCTATTTCATAGCGTAGAACAGTAAGATGTGAAATGTGAAGAAACTCAGATTTTTCAAGTGTTGCATGAAGACAGCAACTTAATGTCCTGTTCATAAAAGTTCTACTTCTTCCTTCATGTATCAAGGTAAAATCATTACAGAGCTAGATTACACAACAACTGCAGAAATTCATACCGATTAGCTTGCGTTCAGGTGGAAGCTGAACAGCTGTCTGATCTGCAAATCTGCAAAGGGTCATGTGCTCCTAGAAAAAAGAATGAAAAAGTAAATAAATTTGTTGCAGTCACATTTCCCTCTTCCAAATAAAGAAAAATCTAATTAAATGGTTCAAAGATTCAAATCATGCTGAAGACTATTTTTTCATAGGAAAATTATCTGTGTACAACTCCCAGATTTGATACTGCTTTGGCTTGTTAGTGTATATGTAAATCACGCGTTTGTAACCGCGACCACATGGCTACTAATGAGTATCTGATTTTCGCTAAATTTCCTCTAATTCTCTGCAGCAGTTGAATTAGATGCAATGTAGACAAGACAGCATTCTCCAAAGACATTCTGCAGAGTAATTTTGCCTTCAGTTACTGATGAGCAACGGCCTTCTTCTAGGATGTGGCAGCATCTCTGCATCAGTAACAGCTAAGACAAAATACTTAAATAGGTGATTTGATCTGCTGCATATGTCACCCAAGCAGTGATTTTTAATTCCCAGAAGAATCAATCGCTTTGTGGGTGCAAACTTCCTTGGCCCTGCCATATACATCCAAACTGGATCAACCTACAAGATCCTGAAGGCAAAAAATACCTGGCTGTGAACAGTAAATTTTCCTACATAAAAATGAGCACAATTCACTTTCGAACTATCCCTGTTCTAGTTAAACTAGAGCCTAAGTTATGACTGCATCATTTCCCCATGACAGAGACATTAAATTGCCACATTCCCTGCTGCAGAAAGAAGAAAGCACTTCTAAAATAACAAACATAATTAAAACCTGCCCAAACTTTCTGTGTGTGCATAAACAGTTAACTTGCTTACTAGAACACCCACACCTTTAATTCCTATTGAGTTTTCAAAGCTGTATGTGCAAAGTTATTCAGTTTCACTTTCCAATTCTCTTATAGGGAGAGCGTCTGACAAATAAAGTCTCAAAATGCACCATGGTAGAAATCTACAGCTATCATAACCTTATTCCTTGCAGATATAAACTAATGAATTACAGTATAAAGTTCTCATCAAAAAAAGTTCTGGAACTACCAGACTTCTGGATGTCTTTTTAGATCTCACTAAAATGAAAGATAAGAGAAATGAATCTCAAATGGGAACTGGAGGGAGGTGACATAGACAATGTCTGGCTAACACATGGCAGCTTTGGCTACTAGCCAATAAACTTTAACAATTTATTAATACAAAACATAAAGATGCATACAGCTAGCTGTATAACAAAAGTTATTTATAACTAGGATTATTTAAGGCACCAACCAGCCTAGGCCGCTTGTACAGAATCCTACATTATTAAGAGCAGTAATATTTTTTAACCTTGGAATGGGCCCCTTGCCCTTCTGCAACACAAATAATCAAATGCTGAAACTTCTACAGAGTTGACAAACCCTGTGATTTAAACCTCCATGAATTAGCAGATTAAGAAAAGAATTCACAGAGCTTTAATGAGGCTATACACACCATCCTAATCTAGACATCTTGCCTTTGTAATTGCCACCATTTCCCTCTGTCCTGTCAACAGGTTGCTTTTAATGTGTTTTAATAAAAGTAAATAAAATTTTTTTCTGAAGTGAAACCTGAGTTCTTCATGGTTATGTGTTAGAAACTTAAAAATGTGTTGAAAGAATGCTAATCAAGGGGAAAAAAAAATGGCAGGTCCAAATTCACTGTGCCGCTTTTATAATCTCCATCTATGAACGCTTATTTCCATGTGTAAACTGTACACAAAGCAGACTGCCATGAAGATAAGATTAGCATACCACCAGATAACTGAACTTCCTTATATGAGATGGCTGGAAATTTTCTGTATTTTTAAAATGCCCTCTGACTTGAGGACTAAAAAGAATAATTTATTACACAGAGCATCTTTGCTCCACTCAATGTCCCAAAAAAACATTTGAGTATTAGAAATAACATGTGTCTCATATTTCTGTTACAAATTATTAATCTGCATCTCCAAATTTTGTTTCTATATTGCAAACACCAAGACCCTTGTTCAGGATTTGACATATAAACCTAGTGAAGTTTCTGTATAGCCCCACTCTTCTCAAATGTCAATGTTTTCTTTCCATGCCACACTGAGCACATTGAACCTTCAAATTTTTGGCTGCTCTTCACTAACTAGTTTAAATGCACCAGACAAAGCTTAACAGATCAGTACCAGTGGCCTGCTGTCCACCTCTCTGCTTGTCCTTTTTCACTCCCCTGTTACCTGTTATCTTCATTATGTCAGATCTGAATGCCTCATTGATTCTTCCTCCTATTTTTCTCTCCAACCATCTCTACACAGACCCTGGCTCCGCAGGGTCAAAACACATTTGAACATTTTTGAAACAATTTTGAGAAACATTTTTTAAAACAATACTGTAATAAAATTCTTGCTGATAAGTATAAGCCCTTCCTACTCACTATGTCCAATCTTCCAGGCATAAATTAGAGGGAGAAATCTAAAGTTTATCAGAAAACTTTATCTATAAAAGCAGTAATTTTACCTAAAAAATGATCAGACATTTCCAGTATAAACAGTTGTATTTAAGACCTGAAAAAGTTGGTATCCTGTAATTAACTGATACATGTTGGAAGTATCTCAGGAATGGCTTTCATATATGTCATAATAAAAAAGTTCTTTTATAAAGAACCTACTTAATTTTATCAAAGAAAAAAGCTTTAAAAACTGTATGGTGGAGAGAATGCAATACAATGATACCTGCACTGCTAATGAACATTTCACGTAACACATGTTCCTCCTTGCAATTACACTATAACCACTTATATTTTATTTGATAAGAAATCCAGTGAAATGCAGAAACTGCACATAACCTTCTTCCCACCACCACCTATAACATACCTTATAGGACAAAATTTCTTTGAACTGATGACTGAAAAAAAAAATAGACCAATTTAATTAATATCTAAAAAAGCAGAGGTGTAAAACAGAAGCAATCATTACATACTTGAACATATTTCAAACAAAACAGCAATATCTGTATCCTACAGAAAGGTATAAAAACCCACAGAAACCATCAGAGTTCCAGCTCATTAGAAAACAAGCAGCATACTTGGTGTTGTCTTCAGCTTCTCCCTCCCCACCCATAGTATTATTCAGGAAAAAATTTCTCTTTAAATCATTATAAATGCTAATACAGATTCACTGGTGTTCCCACATTGTCACATAAATACTTTACATTACATGTACGCAATCTCTAAACATGCATGTATTTTGTTTGCATCACAAAAGGTACTTCTGCAAGAGAGCTGCGTATAGAACATAGGCAATATGGGGACATGGGCAGGCTATCAGGTTTTATGATCATATCAAATATGGAAAGAAGAAAAAGCAAACCCTAAAATCTAGCTCAAGTGAAGGCTGATAGTTTTCTACACAAGCTTACAGTATTAGATTTCGAATTCAGGAAACAAACCCAGAATTTACATTCTCACAGCATCTCCAGCAATGAAAATTTTCAAATATAGTGAGCATTTCCAGTCTTGATCTAAAAACATAACTGGTGAAAAGCTAAACCATATCCAGCTTAAAATTTTATTGCCTTTTCTTTAACAATACTTACTTGTTTTACCGTGTCACAAGCAAAAATAAAAACGGGTATGCAAAGAGATGAAAGAACTAAACTGACTAAGAAAACACTGTTAAATGCAAAGTTTATCAAACTGACAAAATCATTATATTTACTCTGTGCACTTTCGTGACAGCACACTTAGATAAAACACGCAAAATATTTAACATAGGTGTATAAGATATTTTTTTTTTTCCTTTGTCCTTTTAAGATGCCATGTCTCAGTTTCTCGTTCTGGGGAAATCACAAACCTCTTCCCCCATCTAGTTCCACCTCAGACAGCTGCTAGTGTCTTATCTTCTGCTACTTTATGCTTACCTTTTAACTTCCCTTTATATCAAAGGCATCAAAATTCTCAAGCCTAAGATACATAAGTATCTTTAACACGACACATTTCAAGATAACACGTCCACTGAAAAAAGTATTAAAACTATGAACTGAAATACAGAAGAGCTTGTCTACTTGGGAACAAATCAGTAGAGTTTCACAAGGAGTAAACTGCGGTATAAAGCAGATCCATTTCTTTAAGCTGATTGCTAACATCTTTCTCCAACATTAAAATGACAATTCCACTTCTTAGAGTAATTTTCATGAGGTTTACATTAACTTTGTTATTTTAAAGTAAAAGGTCTGAACATCACATAGATTCGCACATACTCCGTTTATTATGTTGGTAGTAAAAAGTCTTCTGAACTATGAATAGATAAATCCAGAAAAAATAACCCAGGAACTACAAATCTGTCTCCCTTTCAGGATGGGTTTGCAAAGAGAAACAGGAGGGAACAGCTGCGTTATCATTTATCATTGCCTATATCCTTGCAATGATCTTCAGTTGATTAGTTCTATACTCTTAGAATTTTCTTCCTTCGTTTATCTTGATATTTTAAAGCTTATCTTGTTAGCTCTAGTTTACCTTCGTGGGTATTGAAACTTCACTGTGTTTTGAATGAAGCCGTAGCAACAAGGTGAGATGACAAAGGCTGCCTGTGCCTTGATGCAGTGCTCGATCACCATGTCTGTTGCCACACCACATGCATGCAGAGCTACCTACAATGTTAAAAACAGAAAATGAAGAAAAAGGCAAATTCTTTACAGTAATATTCTAAATACAATCCTACTGCAGTAGTTTTTTTGTTGATTGTGTTACTTACACATATGAGGGAGTTTTTGCAATAAAAGCTATTATGACAAAGGACCACTCCTCAATTCCTCAGATTTTCATTTCACTCCTTTGTATCTATGCTGAGGTATATTTATGGCCTATTCCATTAACAAGGGAACCATCAACACTGAGCAAGGGTCACTCACCAAAAGCACTGAAAAGGTAGGTGCAATGCATTCTGATTATCAAATAAATAAAAAACAAAGCTCCAGCAAAAATACTAAAAGAAAAACTACTGTTGTGATAAGTCAGAAGTTTTTGTTAAGCAAAAACCACTAAGAAATATAAAGAACTCTCTTAAAACTGGATTTCTACTTCACAGCAAGAGAAATAACAGATACACCTGAAGGTCACATTTAAAGGACAATATTTTCACATAATTTTTGATCATCTGAATGTAAGATATTGAGTAAAAACTTTAGAAACTAAACATTGGCCAGGATGAAGCATCAAATACAACTTGCCCTACTTTTCTTTTTCTTTCTTATACTATTATTTCTTTTTCTTAGTGATGGGCTCTCAAACTAAAACTACAATGCCACTCAGTCACAACAACTGAATACCTGTAAACACTGATGCATGTTTGGGCAATGCACAGGTTGCACCCAAATTCTTTTTGCCCTCCTACAGAAAGGCAAGTTCTCGCTGTACTCAGTGTATTGCAAGAAAAGGCAAGCAGTAGCCTCCTGTAATACCTGTGACACCAAATGGACCAGGTGAAACAGAAGCATTATTTTCTCTGCCTTCTTTAATGTACTCATTAGCTCAAAGAGTAGGCCTGGCATACACATAATGCTCTCTGTTTTCATTAAACTAGGGACATTTTTGAGGCACATTTTTACTTTCATGCACTGGTGTAGATTTGTAAATCTGCATTGTTTTCCTTGTTCACTGTAAATTTAGAAAAAATGTTTAAAGCTGCAAAGCTCAGATTTCAGGATTCAAAGTTCTTCCAGGTACAACAACTGGAAGATAAAAACTCTGCTCTAAGATATAGATCAAAACAAAGACTTTTTTGTTTGCAGACTGCTTGATATAAGCTCAGCTGGGCAGACCATTAATCATCAACTGAACTATAACTGCATACAGATGGTAACAAATATTCTTGTCTCAAGCAGAACTTCAAAACATTAATAAGAAAATTTCACAACAAGTTTTCTCTACATATGAATTTAACAACAAAAATAAAACTAGTTTAATGTCAGAAATAGATTCTTAATATCACAGCTATTAAATTATCATAGAATATAATTATAGGACTTGGTCATCTATCCAAGCAGAAAACACAGACCTCTGCCTTGCTTTACTTGCACGTTTGGAAAAGAGACCTTAAAACAGCAGCAGATAAAACCAGTAGCTTTGCTGAGTCTCTATGAACTTTTACACCAACTGACTACTTTTTTGGGTTTCTCAGAATCAATTTAAATGGGTGAAAAATCACAAACAAAATCCAAGACAAAGCTTTCTCAGGATATCCTATAAATTGAACTCACTATCTGAAACAAAATAACGTAAGGCCTAATGCAATAATGCATTTGGTTCACAAGTCCATACATCTGTAGACAACAAAGCGGACCCTGAAGAGACCAACAGGGCTAATGGCTAATCCAGTGTGAGATCATTGCCCTGTCTTGCATCTCTGGAGCTGCGACTCCCCAGAACAGCCCAGTACACACAGAAAAGTGGGGGCAAAAGAATGTTTCATGAAACCTCAGGTTCACTTTAGTGGTCTTAAAAAGGAAAGAACTCAAAATGTTCAAAAAATGTATCCCTCCCACCAAATCTAAACTTTTAAATTTATTCTCACAAATTAGCTGAGATCCTGTGAGTACTATGGAAGTATTAAGAGTAAGATCTCACAGACTCCTCTGGGTGTCAGCATGTAAATGAGCACTGCATGCAAGTATTTGGCAGCCTTTACTTATAGACTGAAATCCTTTATTGTGGTTGATGGCTCTACTACAACATGTAACAGTGCAATGTACCAGTTCGTTTGGCACTCCAACAGGCTGTTTCAGAACCTTGATCTTCATTACCCTAACAATTCATAAGGGCAGAAATGTTATGTGGAACAAAAAGGAAGTGGTCGACACTTTTTAAAACCTACTTTTGAAGTCCTGGCAGATAGATAACAAATGAGAAAACAGCCAAGTAATGCAGAGTTGATGCCAAAGTAACAAGATACAAACATTACCTCTTTCTTCTCTCATACAATATAGAAGCAATGCTAACTTGCAACAGGCAAAAAACATAAAACTAACTTAACACACATTAATACAACAAGGGTACATCTAGTGTCAAAACCACCTGTCTGTAAGGACATACAGACTTTTCTTCTCTCAGATATATTAGTTGTTTCAAGAACTATTCATTAGAAACTGAAGTTTTGAAGTGGAAAAAATATAATCACTTACCCCAATATTAAAAGTCCCACTAAAATAGTCCAAATTTGCTTGAATGAACCAAACGTTGTTCAAACCTAATTCATCACTTCTGTCTTTAGCACGGATCAGAGACAACTCTTTATTTTCTATGAGCACCACCTAGATTAAACACACAGTCAAAAGTAAAGCAAAATAACACTAAGAAATCAAGGCACATCACCAACAAGCACAAAACTTTGTAGTTTAGTTGAGAAAAACCTCAAGATCTCCAAAAATTATTAGTAGGAAACTCAACAACAATGGAAGGCATTTAACACTTGGCAGTATCAATCAGCTCGCAAATGTTTTATGTTTTCTTATAATTTTTGTTTTCTCAGGAAAGCACAGCACACATTTGGGATCATGCTTAAAATTTGCATGTTTCTAATCTAAGTCCTCTGCTGAGACAACTACATCTTTGTATTTATTCTCCCTGCATGCACATCTTTTTAAGGTGATCATCAGAGACCAAAAGCTCATACCCTCTTTATTTTTTATTCAGAATTTACCTGACATGATGGCATCATGTGAGCAAGAACAATTCCAACATGGCCCTGTGAAAACAAAAACATCTGAGTCACTTCTCAGTATCCCCTCTTGTTGATTCATACGTGATAAACATCTCCTAACCCGTGACAGGACCTTTGAAAGCAGCTCAAATTTCAGCATGTGCTCTTTTGCTTTGCAGCAGCAACCAGCTGGAACTGCAAAGACAAAAGCTGAAAGAAATTGCATCATGTAAACAAAAATATACATTACCCCTCCACTGCAAAAATCCACAATCACATCTCCAGGTTTAGCAAGCTTTGTCACAGCTGATGCCAAATTATTCAATTGCTGCTGCTTCCTTAGAGCCCGATCTTTGGACATCTTTCCTGGGGATGACAAAGAAAATCACGAGGTAGTGATCAGCAGCTCTCAACATTAATAATTTTAAATGGCAATTGCTATGGGTAATGGCAAAGGATTGCAAATAAAAATTATGGCTAAGACTAAAAACTGCCTGGAACTCCTGGGCATTCAAATCCACTTTTAGCTAAATACACAAATATTGGTAGATCTTTCTCTATGCCTTTAGCATATTTACTTTCTAGCTGTTGCTTTAATGTATCCTTATGAACAGACTCATTTAAGCTTCATATAAAGTAATCAAATTAGCGTTAAGCTCCAGCCTGATTATGATCCAAACCTGTGAATCATGCTGAGAAACAGAGCTGAAACACATTCACAGTAAGGATGCCAGAATAGATTCCTATTTACTTTATCTATAAACTCTCCTTAAACATCTTGGGTTTTAAAGTTCTACTCCATCTCTTGTCGGTTTTCAATTTTACAATTAGCAGTTTTGTTTGTTTTAATTACTGTGTGTATAAGAAGGTACTGCTCCTACATAGCAAAGTCTGGCTTTTGATCACATCTGTAACACAACCACAAATGGCAAGACTATTGATTTCTTCCAAATGTGCTTCAGATACAACAAATCTGTTTAGTCAGCACTCACGTATTTGTAAAGATGCATTTTGTCTCAGTGGGGCTAACAGAATGCTGACAGACCTATTCAATACTCTTTGTTCATTCAGAAAGCAGAGTTTGATATAGATATTGACCGTAAAAATATTCATGAGCTCATCTTTACAATCAGAAAAAAAGTACTGAAACAATTCTCTTGAATGAGTTTTCGTGAAGGAGGAGGTTTAGGTGTACCAAACAATCCTAATGTTTTCTGAAATATGAACATATTTCCCACTTGGAGCATCACATTATAGTTGAGTATGGGCACTCTTTAGTTTTGTATTAAATTAATTAACTTTGCCTATTAAAAATACATATTTCCCAGTACTGAGGATTAGTTCAGAATAAAAGCCACAAATCGGTGAAGTTTTCTGGTTACTACAAAAGCAGTTCAATTATGATCATCAGAAATTGCACTTATTATGCAGTTTATTGTTTAAATCCCTACCCTGAAAATATGTTCTTTTGTACTGTATTTTACTGTAAATAATATTTCACTTTACACATAATCCATCAAATTCAACAAACTCATCAGATAACATTATCACTACACTGCTCTAGGTAGAAGAAGAAACAAAAAACCCAATCACTTTTGAAGATACTATATTCTATACTGGAAAAGAGCAAATATACTCAGGGAAAAGAGGAAAACTGACAACAGAAGACAAAGGAAGTAGGGCAGAGTTCATTCGGCACAGTTACTGCACAGTAATTAAAAAAGAGTAATGACATAAAAAATATTCCTAGGTAACTGCACTGTACAATGACATCTTAAAATGTGTACTACTACCTAATGGGAATTTAGAGACGGAACACAAGCTCCTCACTTATTAGCAACTTTGCAAGTATAAAATAGTGCAATTTATAAAAATAAAATGACTGTTCCATTTCAAACATTTTTTTTACACTTTGTGAAAGTTACCATAATGAAGAGTCTCAGAAAATTGAGCTTTCTAATGACAAAAATGTATAACCTTCACCATATATTAAATACATCTTAAGGAATTATGTCTTTCACATGAGTAGATCCTTGGAAAAAACCTTTTATGAAAGACTATGCTGTAAAACTTCATTCCTTGTGTGCCAAATATCTATTTGAAGTGCTCCACAGCTCACCTCTAATTGTCATGCTTCTATCTGATTAATGTCCAAATGTTCTCAACACCTACAGTTCTAACTGCAGCGAATGCAAGATGCAACATTCCAGCATGTAAAAAACCATGTGCTATCACAGTGTTCGAGCTAGAAATTCAGCTTGTCAGGTCAAGCCTCTAATTTGCTAGGTAAACAGGTATTTTTATATTAATACCTAGAAAATCCTGTACTAAAAACCACACAAGGATGTTCTCTGTGTACATACTCCTGCTCAGTAGTGAATAACATTTTAGGTTCAGCTAAAACCAGAACAGAGTTTCTGAAAGCATGACAAAAGCATTAACAGAGTTTTTCTATTAACAGATTCAGTATGAACTTGCCCTTTTAATTGCCCTTTTAATCTTAAGTCAGCCAAAGCACACAGAATCCCTTAGTTAGAAACAAACTGTGAAGTTAAAAGGTGAGCTCTATTGTCCAAAGTGGACAATAAAATCTGCCAATTAAACTTAGGTGTCTTCATTTATACTGTAACTCATTTTTAACAGGGGTTGGTTCTCACAGCATTATCTTAAAAATATAAATAATAAAAAACAAATAAACAACAACAAATTTCGGCCATCATATATTTTGTCTTTGGTGAAAACAAGTAACAAAAGTACTTAAAGCTCATTCACAGTATAAAGTTGCAAGGCTTCCAAAGCTCAAATAACAGCCACAATTAATTTAATGGGATTTGTTGTAAAGGCTTTTTCCCCCTGGTAGCTTTTGTATCAATTTCTTATATCCAATTTCAACTTCCATTTTCCTAATTATGAGAGGGACTAGGTAGACAATTTTGTTTCCAGTTCCTGCCCCTCAACAGGAATTAGCAGAAATGCTCTGAGCCATTCTTCTGCACAATAGTGAAGGACAGACCACACCTGTCATGTCACAAACAGCACAAAAATCCATGCATGCAAATGGATCTTACTTCCTTATCCACTTCTCTGTTCTTATTCACAAAAATCTATGGTTTTCCTGTTATGTCTGAGATTTATTAATACCAAGTGCAACTCCTTAAAAATGCCATCAAATTTTCATACTGTGCAAGGTTCCCAAAGAGATCCTACAATCATTAAAAGCCAAATGTAAAATGATAACAGGCTTCGTCAGCAACAACAGACCCACTACTTAGTGCTCAGTCCACCTCCTACTAAATTAATAAAAAATACTTAAAAAAAAATACATTAGCCTATAGCCTTTAAAAACTCTCTGAAAATAACTCTTTGTGGCCACCAACAAACAAGGTCTCATCCTCCCTTAGTGGGCAGACATTAAGTAGCATACATTCCCTTGAAAAATTGAGAAAACCAGCCTAGAGCCAGTATGTCTTTTGTTTGCACTGCCTCTGTATTTTGAGCTTGGTAGCTAGAACTACAGAAACACAGCAAGCTGCGGCACAGCCTGTAGACTGTTGGTTAGCAGGGCTAACTAGTCCTTCATTAGAGAAACAGGCAATAAATGCAATTAAAACTTCTTCATTTAAAAACGCTACAACTCACCTTGCATTTCTAAGCCCTGTGATGATCAATAATGCTAACTGCGGTCTTCAAGGACAATGAGGGAGAAAGTAGCTTGAAATTTAGCCCTAAAAGGCAAAACCTTGATGAATGCAACCTTTTCCTACATCACTCTAAAAGGCCCACATAAAATGGATTGGTCCCTTCTTAGGAACCCAACTGACAGATTGCCATACAGTCCAGAAAGATTCATCTTCATTTTGAATTAATGGTCATAGCAAAAATATTTTATTTGTCTTCACAAATCCAACATTACTGTTAATTCAGCCCTTGTCAAGCAGAGCTTTAAAGTCACTGTAGCACTCTGAGGTCTTCATTTTGGCACAAAGAAACATAACTTATCAGAAGGCAAAAAGCCCTTTATTTTTACATTACCTTTTGCCAGTGTTCAAGGTCATACAATCATTTAGTCCTCAAATAATACTGCTGTATATCTCAAGTTAAATGTGAAAGTCATTAAAGTTTCCTTAAACAAGCAAAAACCAAATATCACCTGTAAGACTTTAACCCTATTGAACTTCGAAGTCATAGCAAAGTATGACTGAATGCACCACTACCACAACATGTTGTATGTAACACATAATACATGCATTCACCTGTTCCATATAGCAGAATTGCTATATGGAGCTTGTACTATTTTAACACAAGTATCTTTCTACTAGGTTTTCCATAAGCCTCAACTGACTAACTCAAAGGATAAAGTGAGTCTCTTTTCCATGGAAATTCAGGTAGGGTATATTTATAGATATATTGACTAAGGAGAGCTAATCTTAGTACTGCAAAAAGATGAAATAACTATAAAGCAAAATTGACAGTTGTATTATTTTATACTAAGCTGAACAAGTTTTCTGAAAACAATGTTTAGTTGGTTGGTTTTTTTTCTGGAAGTTCCTTACAATAATTCAGCATACTCTATTTCTAAATGCTCATCTCCTATCTCCTTCACCTTGATGGTGTCATCTCCTGACACACTATTTTGTGATACCTGGTGGAAGGTAAAGGGATTGTTTGCTTCTTTGTTTTGGGGGTGGTTGTTGTGGGTTTGCATTATGGGTGGGTTTTTTCTTTTTATGTATAGTACTTATCAGATTAATACAGCTGTACAGTGGTTCCCATACAACTGATAGAAAAAGCAGAATTCAAACAGATGAAGGATGCCAGCTCAGCTGGCATTTATTTACAAAGAAATATTCTTACTGGTCAGAAATAATAATACTTATAAAGAATTCTGCCAAATCTTGCAATAAATGTAACTAGCAAGGACAATAACCTTGCTGTAGTCCAGTGATCACCTTGGTTACTTGAACAATATTCTTCTTCACCTTCAGCTGCTTTAATTCAATCTGTGTAAGCCAGTGCTGAAAACTGAAGACCTGACCTCCCCTTATCCAGTCTGGGGCCACTTTCCACCTCCCCCTTTTCACTGCACTGACCTGTCTCACTTCCTTCCTCTCCTTCCCAAGAATGGAACTTGAACTAACCACATCCTGTCTTTGGGACCTGAGTATGTCCTAATTTATAAACATCTGCCCATTTAAAAGCAAAACCTTATATTCTTTGAGTATGGCTTCATCAATAAAACAGGCTCTTACTCCAGAGTAGCTGTGAAAAGATAAACACTGCAAAATGTCCCTGATTCCTCAGAGCAGTCTACACTGTAGAATGACACTGAGCGTGGCCCTCCGCTTTTCAGGCTTAGTAGAAATTGTTTTCCTTCTGCCCAACTCCCTTATTGTTGCTTAGCTTTGTGAAATAATTCAGTTCGGTTGTTATCACTGACACTGGACTAAAAAGTGTCTGTCACTGGAAATCTGCCTCTTATTTACAGAGAATGTACTCCTTCACTAAGTGCATAAAGTCTAAGGGTCACACTTTGAGGTGTGACATGAATGCAGCATTCAAAAGCTATCAGCAGAAGCTAGGTTTGAAAATGGATTTTGTGTATTTTACTATTCTACATTGACACACAGGACAAAGCAATAATTTTGCTTCTCCATCTTGAGAATTCTCTGCCTTTCCTTTGCTAATATTTATATTAAAGTTACACCTAAATGTGAAAAATAAATTTGAGTCTACCTAAAAAAATGGAAGTCTTGTCCAGATCAGTGCTAAATTATTTGACATGTTAAAATCAAATTAAATGAACTTATGAAGATATGAAATAGATATGAATCAAGGCTGAAAAACAGAAATGCAAACTGCTGAATTTGGTCATAAAAGTCTCTCTTGTAACGTGGGATACTGAATCTGCTGGAATTGACAATGACAAAGAAAACATCAGTCAAATTATTAAACAACAACAACAAACCCCCCAGTTTTTCCTATTCCACTACATCAATTCCCTTTAAAATTTAATATAATTAATTTGCACAATAGGTGAATATTCCAAATCACTTGAACAAAAAAGTAAATGGAAAAAACATTTAACTCAGAACAGCTTCACAGAATTTTGCAGCAGCTATTTCATTAGCATTTTCATTATACTGAGGAGGTATTTCTGGGTTGTTCAAGTAACCTACCTACAGCAGTGTATGAAGACTAAGAAATCTGACACTGGCAAGCCAGGGAACAGAATCATCAAGAACAAAAAAGACCTCCTTTGAAGCACCACAAAGTACTAAGTATTTCTGCAGCCAATGCTCTATGCTGGAAATCATTACAATTTACAATTCATTTTAAAGAAAACTACACCAAACCTTCCCCCCCCCCCCCCCCCCC
>JANRGW010006930.1:0-30472 GCA_024733675.1 Psilopsiagon aymara | reverse complement strand
GAAGAAGGAGGGGGAAGTGAGTGAACAAAACTGCTTGTTTTACAGCTTAAACTGCGGCAGCTCTTTTAGGAGGGGGAAGTGGGTGAACAAACTGCGTGGCTGATTTACAGCTTAAACCACGACATGCAAGAATCAATGTTTTGGACACACATCTAGAATATTTTCAGTATAGCAATAAAAGATTGGTCTCTAGTTTCCCTACTGTTTTCAGCAAGTTTCTTTGCTATAAGACTACAGCAACACCTATTTTTCCAGTGAATCAACATAAATCATTAATGAAGAAAAATAAACACTTGCTGGTTCTCTACACAGACTCATTAGCAAATACACTTGTGCAATCATATTCAAGGGAGTTCTAGTTTCCAATGTGTAGCTGTATCAACCCTCCTTCAGTAAAGCATCAATGCTAACTGCTTTGTGTGTTACAACTCTCAAGCCCAAGGGTGAGATCTACAGGGCAAAGTGTGATTCTCTTCATCCTGGTTACAGGCACATCTGAGTGGGACCCCTCTGAGCTGCTCTCAGGGGAGTGGTAATGGGCTGTTCGCGGCCCATCCTTGCTACTGCCATTTAATTCAGACTCCCTCATTAGCTGGCAAAGTGAATCTCAGCTAAAATTCAGCTTCCCACAGGCATTGAATGGAGGGCAGAAGCATTTACTCTAGGCTGTATGGCAATAAAAATAATTCAGTAATACATATTTTCAAAGCTTTCCCTCTCAGAAGAAGTAAGCTAAGCTCTTTTGAGTCTCAGTCAAAACATACATTCTCCATCCATAACTGAGTATGGAATTTGGGTTTACTGAGCTGCTCAAAGTGCTTTATTCCTCACCGGTTGAGCACCAGCTGGCAGTAGCACTTAGCTCTGTTGGAGCAGTCGCCTGGGAAAGCTGACAACCCCTACTGCCTGTCAGCCTGGGTCTCTGGTCACACAAGGTTTTGTGTAATGTACTACATGCAATACATGTGAAATATTTACCATAAAGATATTTACAAGGTGTCTGTCTCCCAGGAGAGACTGAAAGCCTGAATGTCATATCAAAGTGTAGCATAGCTTGCTGGGTTTTTTTTGACTGCATTCAGTAAGTGTGGAGCTAGACAAAAAACTCGATTTTCTGGGGTCATTAGCCACAAGAAATAGCCAAACGTTCGTAGTGAGAGTCAGGGAAAAAGGAGACTGAGCAGAAGCAATGCTTACCAGCAGAAAGCCTCCCTACTTGCAGCAGGCTACGTCAAGCCCTGTGGCACTTCTTCCTGCTGCCATCTTGTTTGCCCCATCCCCATCCCCGAAGCTGCATGCTCTCAGTTCATTGAGGCAGCAGGGGGGCAGTTATAAATGTTTAATGAATGCTTTTACAGGTCCCTAGCAGGCAGGGTGCATGCTGTTCGCGAGCCCGTGCAGTGATGTTATGTCCAAGGCAAGATGCCATTAGACTAATGGAGAGAGAAAAGCGCTGCAGGGGGTGGGAATGGGGTGAGGCGGGGGGCAGGGGCAGGTAGGAGCAAGGCTGGTGGCACAGCGGCGGCAGGGCATCCAGCAGCCCAAGCTGCAGAAGCAGGCGGCTGAAAGTTTCTACTTCATCTGGAACTTAAGCATTATGGAAAATGTGAAAATGTAATTTTTTTGCCAGAGCTTTTGCTGATGATGGATGTGCAACTCTTGAGGTCAGGCACTGGTCACTGGAGGTACCCTGACATCCGTGCTACAAGTGCAGTATAACTTCATGCTTCTTGGCTTTATGAATCATCATCTTTAAAAGGTGGCATGTTACTGTGTTTAGGTGGAGGGAAAATAGAGCCTATGACTCCTGGGCTGTAGCTGGTTTCCTTTTTCCAAAACACATTTTAACAACTACTTTACTCAAACACATATTCAGATGGTTCAACAGCCTGTCTCCTCAGGGTACATTCAGGTACTTCCTATCTCTTGACCTTCACCTCAAGTCTCGATAATGCATCTATCTAGCCATCCACACTGGTAACAGTCCATTGAAATGAGCTGTTTTGGGTTTTCTCTGCTTGCCCTCTTTAATGTTTGTCTCCAGCATACATTTTCCATGGAATCTCCCATGAATTGATCTTGTGAGCCATAATAGAGCATGATACTGTTAGTGCCACCTTGGCCTGGTGAATCTGCAGCACACTAAGCACTGATGATCAGCTACTGAATTTTCCCCTAGATATGAGCCATATTGGCTATTGACAATGCTTCCAGAATCTGGGGCTTAGAGCACCTTTCAGGTTATATCAGGGTGTTACTGAACTTTATTCAACGCCTCTATGTACCTCTTCAATAACTCACAGTATAAATATCTGAAATAAAAGTTGCCATCTCCTCAACAATCAAAGACTTTGTGTGGGGAGAGCACCACAGTAAATTAACCTGGCAGAACCCAAAGCTCCTGAAGCTTTTATGGTGATCTTTGCACAGCAAAGATTTGATAAGAAAACCAGCAACATCTGCAGGAGACAATGCAGGTGTGGGAATTCAGAAGTCATGTCTTCTGACCTCTGATTTTCTTGTGTCTCAAGGTTAAGAAACTACATTTGTCGAACATGGGGGATAACAACTCTAACAATTCCCATTGAACAATGGGAAAATCCCTTTAATGATTACCTCGTGCATCGAATGTGTCAAACTATCCATGAACAGTAAGTGTCTTAATTTATACCAGCTGTGGCTAGACATGAATACAAGTCAGATCTTTGGGAAGTTGAGATGCTCAACACCTGAAAATCTTGCTTTGTTTTACACAGTTGCAGTTCAGGATTCATAAGGCAGATAGATCTGCTTTTGAGCTGCTAAGCTTTTAAGTATGGCCATAACAACAATCCTTACTTTTTCCTGTATCTTTAATAGTATTCGAGGGCAATCTAGGCTGCATAGAAAAGCAGCAAAGCTGTGTGTGCCAATTCCTGGCTGCCTGTTTTGCTAAAGATGAGTAAGACTCACTTATTTTCTACAAAGTGTTTTACTGTGGCAACAGATAATCCATTTTTTTTTTAAGGAATAAATGTATAAATTGATGAAAACTGTACTCTGCCAGCCATGACTATAATACACCATGGCCCCTGTAAATCCTGTTCTGACACCAGTTGGCAGAGGCTTGTTCAGAGGCATTCTTCCAAACTTTGGCAGGTTAGAAAAGAGGCATTCAGCCTGTAATGAAGAGTGAAAGCTATATAAACCCTCACTAGCCAGTCTTGTCCTTGCTCTGTTCTATCGCGTCAGTGGTGAGACACCGCAAAAGACTGGGGCATCATCGCAGCTCTGTGGCATTGCCCCTTGGGACACCTTTGTACTAACCCAATGGCAAAGGTATGCTAGAAATTGGGTCCAGTGGCACCTGATACAGAGGCTCTGAGCCTGGGCTGCAGGCTTGCAGGCTTCATATCCCTCTCTTGTGGTGGTAATTTTAAGTAATAGAGTATTACCAGTTAAATTATTTTAGCAATTTATTTTTGCATCCACACCCATTTTATAATCTTACTTCTACATGGAGCTCATAGACTGACAGCACAGATTGCATATACAGGTAAAACTCTCCCTGCTCTTTCTTTTATGACTGCTTTAACCAGTGCACATGATTATTTAAAGCAAACATCTGCAGGAGAAAAGGTGAAAATGAATCATAAACAGAATAGTGTAAAGGATATTTGACTTGGTAATCAGTAGACAGGTTTAGTGAAATGCTTAACCTGTACTTGATACATTGAGCTATTAATCCCGTTGTTTCCACCTATCTTTTCCCTGATATTATTTGCATATAACCTCTCTTCCTAGTTATATGTAGTAAGCTGAAAAAACTCTTAATTTGCCCTTGAAGATAAGGGGTTGTTATCATGAGCCCTTTGTTTGTATGGGTTACAAATGTATAGCTGTTTGCAAAGAGCATTCCTCCAATGCAGTGTTCCTACATTTTGATTCACATGAGGAATAGAAACTTTAAGCAGAATGTCATCTTTGCGGCAGTGAAATTTAACAGCTTGATGTACTACCATCTGTTTGAGGGAAAATAAGCATCAAGCTGATGTTAGGGTTTAAGGCTATAATAATACCTCAAATTGCACAGCAATACTGATGGTGAACTCATTCTTTGAGTAGACTGATCACATATGACAACAAGAATGGACAGAATTATTTGGTATCTTAAGCAGGAAAGACCGGAAATTTGGTACAGTAGAAGAAAGGAAAGCAAAGGATACTTGACAACATAGCAGAAGAGTTAAGGGGAATAAGAGCATATTGGCTTTGTCTGCTGAAGGCAAGATAGTGAGCAAGGACAATAGCTGGTGGACTGTGAAATCAAACTGAGCTCTTGATACAACTGCAGCACAGCTGCTGTTCTGAAACTCATGATGCCTTCCCAAGACCACCCTCATTTTCCTTGTGCTTTTGACTAAAATTCTATTGCATGTTTTATGGGATACAAAACCTCTGTGGCAAGTAATTTTTCCATCTTGCTTATGCAGTATCCAGCACATGTTCATAACTGCTAATATTTCTACAAATGATAAATTTAGTAACAACAGTACTGGTTGCTTTTATTTTCTCACTGGCATCCTCTTTCACCATGACCAAAAACCATTTCAATAAAAGGCTGAATGTCTTCCTTTTGCCTCCTGAGCTTTCACAATATAAATTTTTCCTGCTCCCATTTCAATCAAGGACAACATTCTCCTTCAGTGGGATGATCTAAGAGATAGAAATCATGTCAACAAGGGTCTACTTAGACAAAAGTAAAATCTGGGAAGTTTAGAAAGTTCCTGCAGTGGTTAACTGTTGGCTGAATTGACTGCTGCTCATATTTTTCCTTCAGCTGTCAGTGAGAAGATATTTCTGGTATGGGAAAGGAAGAGTTGATATCATCCTGCCTGAGTCAAACACAACTTGCAATCCCCAGGTGTCCCACGAGGCCTTTGGGATGGGAACAGTTATCCTGCCCACCTGCGAGGTTTCATGACCAGCCTCCTAGACTAGGTGCTAAATCGCCTCTGCACATCCTCATTATACTTCAATATTTAACATGTTAAGAAATGTAGCTAAGAGAATCTTGTTCCCAAATGTTATTTATTCTCCATGACTCTGCAGATGCTTCCTCAATAAAAGGAAATAGATCAAGGACAGCTTCAATATTTTCCCTTCCTCTAATTTTTTTCCTGTTGCTTTTCCGTAATTATATTGTTAGAAAGAAGCATATGGAGATGTATTACAGTGTATTACATCATGCTAAAAGGTGCAAAGAAAAATATAAGTCAAGCAAGGTATTAACATCTATGCTACACTTGGGTATTAAGAGTTAAAATGGTGGAACATCCTACTTTACTTGTTGAGAGTTAATGATGCTTGTAAAACAGTGCTTTCCTCCAACCACTTGTTATCATCAAGGCTGTATATCCCTCTTTATATTAATGAAAATGAATATCTATTTGCTTTATATTTCAATGCACAAAAAGTTATTAACCTATAATGGGAATTCTTGGTTCTTCTTTAAATGAAGGATTAATGAAAAACCTTTCAACTGTTCTACCCAGAAATGAAAGCATCACAGAAAAGATTATTCATAAATGAAATAAATAGTAGTAAAAAATACCTTGCAATGCCAACAGCTTTTATTAGCACTTTTCTTCTGTTTTGAGTGCAAGTGCTAAAATTATGTGCTATATTGTAAACATAGCCTATTTGTCTGAATGCAGTCTGCTAATATGAGCAGACTTTCCCATGCCCCAGGCTGAAACTGAAGGATTTTGCAATTACTTTATTACCCATTAGGGAAAATCTAACCCATAAATGTTATCAATTTTTTTAAATCTGCTCTTTAAAAGCCAGTGTTTCAGTAGGAATCTGAAGGTGGAAGTGCCGATGACCTAAGAGGTGCTTGGGAACTGTGCTTAGTTATTTCCAGATTACAGGGGTGTAGTAGTCTGAGTCGTGAAAGCTGATGGCCATTGAGATTGTGAAGCTTTCAATCCTGTAAGGAGTAAGCAAGATAAATAGTGGAACCACAACCTTGGTCTTCAGGAGAGAAGATGATGGCTCATTTAGGGATCTGTTTTTCAGGATCTCACAGGAGACTGCCCTGGAGAGCAAGGGGAGCCAGGAGAGTTGGTTGACCTTCAAGAACATCCTCATCAGAGCACAAGAAAAAATGTGGCAGGCAGCCAGTATGCCTGAACAGGGCTCTCCTGCCTGAGTTCAGCCAGTAAGCAAGCACACAGATGGTGGGGAGTACTTGCGACCCAGGAGCAATACAGAAACATTACCTGAGTGAACATGGAAGCATTTAACAAAGCCAAAGCTCAGGAGGAGTTAAAGCTCATACATGATTTGAAATGCAACAAGAGAGGCTTCTATAAGTACACTGAAAGTGAAAAAAAATGTGGTCCTGCTGCTCAGGGGTTAGGTGACTTATTGGCAGGGTGTTTCAGATGGAGCTGGAGAAGCAAACTGATGGGAACCTTTAGGTTCTACCGAGATAAAGTGAGTCCTGCACTGAGGGCCAAATAACCCCACGCAACAGTACAGGCTCAGCCCCAAAAGTATAGCAAGCAGCTTTGCAGGGAAGGACCTTGGGGTATGAGAGGACAAGTGGAACATGCCAGCCAGGGGCTCTTACAGCAGTGAATGCCAACAACATTGTGAGCTGTAACAGCAAGTGCATCCAGCAGGTTGATGGAAGTAACTGATCCCCTCTGGCATGTGTAAGACTGCATCTTGGTGAGAGGCTGCATCTGGAGCACCATATTCAGTTTTGGGCTCTCCAGTGAAAGATACAGACTTACTGGAGCAAGCCCAGCTCCTGACTTGCAGCCAAGGCTGCTGTCAGTGTTCACAACTCAAACTAGTTCATCCTGTTTGTCAGATTCAAGTAACTCTCTTCAACACATGCATTAACAGAGTAAAACATAGCAGCCCATGACACACAGACCAGGTAAGAGGATCTAATACTTTGTGGATATGGAAGAAAAAATATATGAGGGAGAACAAAGTACAATTTTCTTACCTAGGATGAGAGAACTGGAATAGGAAATGATTTATCAACCTGCCCCTTTAGGACACCAACACAACAACTTAATGCCTGAACGAAATACTACTTAAAACCAAAGTGAGATACTGATCAACTTTCAAGTTCTTACTTGAAAATCCCTATGTTCATTAAATGTTTGTTTGCACTGGTGCGGCAGCAAGCAAACGTGAATGTCAGTGACCTGGAGGAGACAGCTGTAGTGCCAGAATTCCAACTTCTGTGGGATACAGTACCCTTTCTACTTCTCATATTAGCAATGACAGAAGTGATAGGTTCTGCTTAGGGACATAGCCTACCTCATTTACATGCATCAAAGCTTTACATACAGATTTGTATCCTAGGATCTCATGAAAATATTGAGGACATTATACTAAAATATACTTTATTGAACACAAAATATTTTCCTTCTGCCATCAATAAATATATTAACAGGGTTTACACAGATACATTTAACATTTACATAAATTAATCTACATATGTTATTACTTCTCAGGTCTATTTTTTCTACAACATTTCCACCATGCTGTAACAGGTCCAAGTTTTTACAATGTAGAATTAGACAAAGCTCCCAAAATTTTATTACAGAAGTTGAACATGCAGTTGTATCAACTGTTTTCCATGCCTACAGAACTTCAGCATCTTCTAATTTAAAAGCTGTGAGTGCTGAGTATATCACTCCTCTGAAAGATGTCACCAACATCTTCCCACTCCTATCTTCTGTCAAAAATCTTCCATCCAATCATGTAAAAGCTTAAATCCAGTAAGGGTACAGTATTCAGTTTAGGTGCAGGCATGTGACAAACACTTTTCTAGCTCTGCCACTACCCCTACCCTACTTTTCATGTGCATCCCTCAACTAGAGGCCTGTCAGCATAGGGATCTGCCTTACTTGCTCTAGCTAGACACTGCAAAAATGAAGATGCAGTTTGTTTCTCACAGGCTGACTGCAGTGCCTCACTCTCCTGATCTGATCATGACAGCCATGCAACAAGCTCCGCTGTCTGCTACATCTTCCCATGATATAGCTATAATTTCTCAATGTACTATCCCTGTGTTCAAGGCTCCAAGTGCTAGAAGCCTAGAGGACCAATGACGCACATCACTGCTCCAGCCTAAATGCCTGAATTTGTTCAGTACTTTTCCATGAAATTTGGGTTGATCAATTTGGAGTTGGCAGTTCTGTGGCATTCTGCCAGTGCTGCAATTCCGCTACCTTTCCTGCTGGTATCTGTAATTTTTCCCTACTTCTGCTGCTCCCCACTGAAGCTGCTCTGGCTGGACATCTCAACTTCTTGAAAGTTTCTGTTGGCAGTGGATTCTTTCCCTTTGGATGCCAATACTGTCATTGTGATATCACTTTTACTGGAAGAAATGCCTGACCTCGCATGAGGTAACAAGCAGATCCAGACCCTGAGTTTATCAAAGCCCTATATTCATTTCTGTGCAGTATCTGTGCTACAGACTGGCCTAAGCCAGATAAAAATCTGTATTTGCTAGATCTTTGCAAAAAAACTAATGTGCAGGATTCCCTAACTGGGAACTTCTGTGGTAATGCAGTGTGCTGCAACACTGCAGTGCAAGATGCTCAACATGGGTATTACTGTGAAGAGAGCCTACAAGAAAAAATACAAATGGCCTAGGAACACAGACAAAGCTCTAGCCTCTTTCCTGACCCCTCCCCATCTTGACAAATGTCTTCCTCCTCCCACAGGAAAAAGATGAGCTTAGCATGCACCTGTGCGAACGTTGCCCTACCTAGTTCAGCATTCAGGTGATGACTCCTGGCACAAACCTGAGTCTCGCAGAAGGGCCAAAAGATCACTATTGTCAATAAGGTACACTGGAAGACTCAAGTGTGCATTACCTGCAGACTGAATGTAATCAAAGGATGGGTGTCACAAAGGTCCCTAGCTTCTCTACAGACTGCTCAATGGAACAAAAACTCTTCTAGTCACAACATTTCTGCATGTGCAGCCAAGTGACAGAAAGTGAGAAATAAATAAAATAATAAAAGGCACGTCCAGCTAGATTTTCTTTTGAGGAAGAAACAGAACTAAAAGCAAGAGGTAGGACCAGCACAGACCTGCTCAAAAATCCCAGACACAATAGGGCTACCATGAACAAGGTGCACGAAAAGCAGCTGCAATATAAAATAACAGGCAATATATGAAAACCTGGTCCTGAGTAAAAATATTTCATAATCTAGAAGCTGTATCAAATCTGCAACCACCCCTCAGGGTGGATCGAATCTGATTGTCAGATGATGTGGCTGCACACAAATCCAGCACACCTACTAGTGAAACCTCCCCATTATTATCAAGATTAGCAGATTCATCATGAAACTGCTGATTGATAGATTATACGCAACATAAATATTGTACATTTTACAAGCCTTCCTCTGTACTGTGCATTGATAAAACAAGGTTAATGACGGCAACTACTCCACTACCTACTGTTCTACCAAATATATCTTATCTTTCAGCCTTCCAGCACCAGCTTCTTCCTGTCATAAACTTCGCAAAAAAGTCTGAATTAGGAATTCACAAAACTAGAGGTCATATTAAAATTAATGAACAGGTCCATATTAAAAACTGAGATAGACTAGATATCCTTCTGATTTCACCTTTACATACATTCTAGCAATAAATTCCACCTGTTCAGCATTCTGAAAACAGAAACAGTTATAACAAAACCAAACACCTCTAAATCCTCAGTAGCTCTCACTAAAACTTAAAACTTCAGGAAACTAAAGAAGTTCATCCAGTTGCTGGTCCCATGGTTTTCCTTTTCTGAAGAGATGCCCCAGGGTTGCATGAAATGCAGAATTAATGACTATTTCAGGGATTTATGAACAGCACAGGCCTTGAGTGAAAAAGTCTACTTCTCAAATGTTCCTCTGACTTCCTGAGGAGGCTGTCAGTCTAAACAGGAGCAAGATTCTCGTTTGAGAAAATACATCTATAATTTATAGACCAAGTTTTTTTCTTGGTTGGTGATGTTGGTTTTGTTTTGTTGATTTGTGGTTGTCGTTTTGTTTTGCTTTTTTTTAAGAATACACATTTGAGGAGCAAACCTGATCTGGAGTGATTATTAAAATTGAAATAGAAAATACAAATGTAAGTAACAGTTTCAGTTTAGACAGCAGGAAAACAAGATCTGAAGATCTCTAAAGACACGTAGTCCTGCTATTTTTTCCAAAATAGTGAGGCAGACAGCCACAAAAAAAAAAAAAAAAAAAAAAAAAAAAAGGAAGGAATCTTAATAACTTACTACAGCAACTAGCTCATTAGCAATGATGAAGATGTGTTTGGGAAGGATTTACTTGATCATGTATAAACAACCACAGAAGCCTCTAAATTAAGTTCCAAAGGAAAAAAAAACTCAGTGTCTAAGGTTGCCACATGAGAATAGCACTCTTCTGCCCTTGCAGTTCTTATGTGAGGTTTTGTGTGAACAGCAAAACATGCCTCTGAAACTGCTGTTTCCCACAGGAAGCAGGAAATCTATGGAACATCTGAACTCGCAGGGGGTTTGGAACTAGATGATCTTAAGGTCCTTTCCAACCCTTACTATTCTATGATTCTATGGCATTAACAGGTACAATCTTAGTCCTGGATCATTTTACATTATATGCATACCAGTTTAATTCTTTTGTCGCATCACATGGCTGACTGGATTTGTCTCCATGAAATCCTGTTTCTGCTTGATGCAGTTTTAACTTAAAAGCTATTTTTTATATTTCACAATGTAACAATCTAAAAAGAAAGGATGCAACATCTATAATGGATTCAGTGAAAATCAGCTCTTATTGAAATAATGACTACCATTGTCAGAACACTGTGGATCATCTTTTCTCATAGAAGGCAATAGACAGCTCAGTAACTCTTTTAATATGTGACTTTGCCAGGTGGATTCCAGGGAGAAGGCACTCCACACCCACGAACAGCCTGCAACTTCTTTTGCTTCCGCTCAAGCTGCTCTCTCATCTCTACCTTTTCCTGAGAACAAAAAAAAAGTGTCAAAAAAACACAAACCAAACCCAAAGTCCTCATCAAAAAAAACCCAACAAACAAACCAGAAAAGTTACAATTATTGTTATACCTTTCTTGTGTGAAAAGAAAAGTTAACACGCAATGCAGATTTACCTTTGGGAGCTTAGTGCATCCCTTCCAGGGATTCAGTCACACATTGCAAAATGCAACAGAAGAGGCTGCACATTCGATGTCATTTATGATTAAGGTGCCTGCCTGAAGGACGGGCTGATTTTGAGCACTCTAAGCAAAAAGCCCAACAGAAGGCCTAGTGTATTAGGTACAGTATTTGTCTGGTATATAATTAGTCTCATCTTAATCACCTATTTTTGCTAAGAGGATACCTAAATCACAATGCTAAATATGTTGTTCTCTTGTAATGAGAACACTGATACATCTTTGTAACATTCTGTATTTATTAAATCACACTTGCCACGTACTAGAACAAACTGGGAATTAAACAATTTAATTGTAAACAAGTATCTATCTAATTTATAAACTGCAAGGTTCTGATGATATTTTCTATTGTATCAGTGATGGGCAATTAGCATGATGAAGGATTGGCAAGATACTTGCAATATTCTTTTTGTGCCTGAATGACTAATGATTTTCAAGAGTCATGTCGTTCAAAGATAATCAGCAATTATTTATATTATTTTTGAATTTCTATATCATTCTGTTGTTTACAAAATAAGCATTCTTCTTCTGCTTATTTTATATAGATGACTGCCATTTTATCTTTGTGAGGACAGCATCTAAGGGTGCATCTGCAACTGGAGAGTTCTCCATGGGTGCAAGTTCTTTTTGTATTGCACTTGCAGGTTTGTGCTGCATGCTTGAGCAGACCACTTAACTGACTTAAAGCAATTCCTCTTTTGGTGGAACCAAGGTGGACATTACGGACCAGAGCACAGTGCCCCATTTGACATGTGGATAAAAGGCCCTTGAGCAGCTGGCTTTCTGGCACACGAACAGTGCATTCGTTCCTAGGACCAAAAACTGTCATACACATTCTTAGTAGTAATGTAATGTGGATATACCAAATCCATTGGAATGTACCAAATCCAACCTCGTCCCTTTCCTCTTTTGCAGCCTATCAGCCAGTACTTTGAAACATTCTAAAAGTTTTGTATTTTCACATGTATGAAAATACAGTGTTAAGTCCTGCTCCTTCAAGACAGCAGTAAGATAAATAGCAGTCTCACATAACTCATGATCCTAGCCTTATTCCCTGGGCTTATTCTCTGCCTTCATCACAAACAAAACTTTATGTTCTAGTCCTACCTACAGTTAATATTCTCACAAGACACAAATGATAAAATCTTCCCTAAAATAATAAATTTTATTTGAACTAAAAGGAGAAGAAGATTAAATCAACACTACAGCTTGTCATACACTATATCAACTTGATTGTATGGCTTGATTTCTCTGTGGAAGTTTCCTACTCAACAGCCCAGTAAGATGAACACATTTTTCACTTAAAATTATGGAAAGACCACATTCTTTAGCAGTATAACTACCACATAATAACTGAATTTTAGATAGCACAGAAGCCTTACAATGTTTAAAAAGAGTAACAATAAGATCCTTATTTCTAACATATTGGAAGGCCAGGAGATTAAAGTTCCAATATATATTTTCAGATAGATCTTATTAAACCACATGAAATGAATAATGCACATCAGCTGTTTCTAACCCAGAAAAAGCAACAAATCCATGAGATTCACCTGGTACATCACTTCATGATGCTTTTAGGTAGCTTTAGAATGCCAAAAATAGGTGTTAAGCATACTTAACCTCAAGGTAAAATTTCAAACTTCTAGGGCATTTAAACTTACTATGTTGCTCTTCAAGAATTATTTGAAAGCAGCCTTACTTTTCAGCAACTCATACTAGGTTAATGTTTACCACATAAACTGGAGAACATATTACATCTAGGATACCCACTCTTTACATAAAACAGATATCAAGATTACTGTCTTCAGAATAATAGAAACTAAACTGGTCTGTCATTATAAACTTTCTACATGTTCCTCTCTACGTTTTACTTCTCAGAACAGGAATGGACACTGGCATTATGCATTAAGTAAAAAACGCTCATTTATCAAGCAAAATATCTAAATTAGCTTGAAGACTACTTGGTGAGTAGCAAGAGGCAAATACTATGAAAGAAACAAATAAATCAGAAGCTTAAATTTCCTCTGCAGTATTAAAGTATCTCAGCTCAAGATTATCCTTTTTATGTTAGTATTTAACAAGTGTTAATAGCCTTTTACAGGGCATTTATTTTCATGCTTATAAAGTAATCTTCTCTATGCACTTATCAAAAATTCACAAAATTACCTCTAAAAGTTTAAGTAACAAAATTTCCATTAACATAAAAGCAGAATGTTACTTATATTTTAGAAAAAACTCCAAGGAGATTTTTATGTCTGTTTTACCCAGGCATTATAGTCAACACCTGGTTCAGGAAAGCTGAGGACGAATTTACACATGCATTTCCATTGCATGGTAAAGAAAACATAGCAGAATACTTCCCACTATATTATCCCTATTCTATTTCCTTTCAGACAAAATCCTCATATTTGAAGTAATACACTTAAAGGCTTCCATAATTCTGCCCTCTCAGATTTGAAGCTAGTTTATCTACCTGTAGACAGATATCATCCTAGGGCCCTTGATAATACATTGTGACTTCATGGGCATTTCTCTCTTGCAGTTCACTGAAGGTGTGCATTTTCTCTATTACTATATGAAATGAGATGATATTCTGGCCAAACACGATACAGACCTATTGTCTGATACGCTTTCTCAAATAAAAGTGTTTTAGCTGCAAAAGCCAGCACAATTTCTGAAAGTAAAAATGTGAAGACCAGGAATGAGACATGTCAGTCAACACTTGCACACAGACACTGAGACAATTTTAGAGGTTCCTCTGCCAACCAATTCAGCACCTATCATATCCTCCAATACGTGCTTATTTTTCAAACTGTGCTTCTTATGTAGGCACCCGTACATCCTCTAGCCATTCCTCCAACTGGTAAAACTTACAGTAATAATTCCACAGAAGTGATGACCTCATGAATTTATACACTATTTGAACAGGGGAGCACGTGCTAGGCAGCATATTTCACTCCCCCAAAAAAGGGGGACATTTCTTTTACCTTCATACAGAGTCCAAGACTGCAAAGAAGTCAAATTTACAATGAGAGGTAACTTCATGCTTTGTACTGATTGAGGATACAATTTACACTAACTGAGGATAGTCTGAATAAGTGGAGCATACTGAGACAGAGCGTTAGCTATTCAGAGGATAGTAATTCCTTCCTTGGAAACCAGGAACAAATAATCTAAGATTGGACATTAATTATTTGTCAAAACTGAGCTGGAAATCACTTGACAAAGAAGACCAAAGAAAACCTTCCACACCCTACCAACAATTACAGAAGTCAGAGGTATTCTAAGAGGGAAACAGGTCAAAGAAGATCTTAAAAGACTTAAACCTAAGACTAAAAAGGTTTGAAAATAGAAGGGAAAACATGCAGGTTCTTGCTGTTTATGTAACTGAATGTTAAGGACCTTAAACCAGCTGAGTCGCACGATCCCATTCTTACAAATTGTAACAGAGACTGTATGTACAGGATGCATACAGAAAATCACAACAGAGAGACAACAGAAGAAGCACTCTCACTCTAAGAAAACCTTGAAAGTCACTATGATGAATGTGTCACAGGGTGAGGATGAACCCATCAAGTTTTCCTTTAACTAGCAAGTCACACATCTTTAAGAAAACAGTGTATGCTCTCTTCTAGTTTGTCTTTCTGTAGCAAGGAGAAAAATGACAAAACTGCCTTACTGTTAGGACTGGAGTACTAGGTTTGTTTTCTGATTAAGAACTGTGACAAAAACACTCCGCTGCAGGAAAAATATAGTTGGGAACATCAGAATTCCACCCTTTCTAGTAAATGGATATGCTCATTACAAGTGTCTTCATCTATTTTAAGGTATACAAGTCTCCACTTTAAATGCTTCTTTGAATACATATGCACACTGTTGCTGCTGGTAATGCTGCTTGGCTTTGCTGGGATGGTTGACCCTTCAGAGATGGTTGCTCCTGACACTGAATGCCAAAAAATCAAGACTAATTATAAAATGCAAAACGCTATGACATGTAGATAGGCAGAATATGTTTTCTTGCATGCTAAATATCAAGCCCACCATATTTTTACAATTTGATTAAGAAATTTTGGGAACTACCTATGTAATGCTGCCATCATCTGGCCCCTCTCATAACAGCACGAAGAAACATTAGAACAATACTTCAGTTTTCACAGTCATTAATGCATTCATCTTCCTGGTTTTGACAAAGTGAAAAGAAAAATATACCAGCCATTTTTTATATTCCTCCATAGCCTTTTTGTTTTTTTCTTCCTTCTGCGCCTGTTGAATTTCCTGCTTTCTTCTCTCTCGGTTTTTTTCTGCTTTCTTCTGTTTTATATATTCTTCCTTTTTTTCATTCCTGTACAATGACAGGGAAGAACAGGAGATCATCATGTAACAGAATAAATGCTGCATCTGTGACTGATTAACTAAATTGAGTCAAAAGAGATATTTTACATATCTGATAAAAGACAAAATATATATTTACAATCTTCAAAGCACACCTTCACGTATCACCAAGGTACACATGAACCTACTATTCTAACATGCATATCAGCTTTTCTGTACTACTTTCACCCTCTTTTGGTATCACAAAAAAAACCCCAGACTTAAGACTTCTGTGAGCAACAGTAAATTGCATATATCCTATGAAAACCTCTTTGTCTTGTAAAATTAAGAAAGAATTGCTCCAGCAAACGCATCTCATTTGCTTCTGAATACATCTACATTCACACATTGTATTCCACAGAACTTTTACATAAAGATTCACTTTCCTTCCTATGGCTTGGTAATGAAGCATGAGACTATCAGATGACAAATTATAGAATCACAGAATCATAGAACAGTTTGGGTTAGAAGGGACCTCAAAGATCATGCAGTTCCACCCACCCGGCCTGGCCTTTAACAGGGCCAGGGATAGGGCATCCACAACTTCTCTGGGAAACCTGTTCCAGTGTCTCACCCCCCGCACAGTAAAGAATTGTTTCCTGATACCTAATCTAAATTTACCCTCTTTCAGTTTAAAACCATTCTTCCTTGTCCTATCACTCCACATTCTTGCAGAAAGTCCCTCTGTCCCTCTTCAGCTTTCCTGTAGGCACCCTTTAGTTATTAGAAGGCTGCTCTAAGGTCTCCTCAGAGACTCCGCTACTGCAGCCTGAACAAGCCCAACTCCCTCAACCTGCCCCCATAAGAAAGGTACTCCAGCCCTCTGATCAGCTTTGTGGCCTCCTCTGGACTCCCTCAAGCAGGTCCACTTCCCTCTTCTTTGGGGGGCCCCAGACCTGGATACAGTACTCCAGCTGGGGTCTCACGAGAGCAGAGGGGGAGAATCACCTCCCGTGACCTGCTGGTCATGCTTCCTTTGAAACAGCCCAGGACAGTGTTGACTGTCTGGAACTTGAACACACACTGCCACCTCATGCTGGAGCTTCTCATCAACCACTCAATGAATACTACTCAGTTGCAGTATCTTTGCTTAGACAGTAGCCTCCTGGGGAGGAAAGCACTTAAGTTACTAAAGCGGGAGAAGCTTGTTCTCTTTGTTAAAGTTGTTCTCCATTGGGACTGAAGATCATGATCCCAAGCATGTCATTGTCTCCCAATTAAAAGCACATCAAGCACTCACAGAAGACCTGTTGCATTTATAAACAAAGATGCGGAAACTATGATATTCCAAACCCCAGTGGAGTAGTACCATTTTTCAACTGCTGACATGCTGTCTCTCTTCTTCTCTGCAACCAGTTCCTCCTCTTTCATCTTCTTTCTTGATTCCAACTGTTTTTCCTTTCTGCTTTGCTCTCTTAAGTATTCCATTTTCTTTTCTTTCCATTTTTCAAATGCCTGAAGAAAACTACAGATTCATTAGAAACCTTACGCCTCACCTTTCTGTCAATACTTCACTGGCTTTTTCTGTATTATTTTTTTCTAATTTCTGCACATTCCAATTTTGGAATATTTGCTTGCAGTATTGCTCAGAAATGCATATCAGTGTATCTAAAAAGAATAAATTATTTTTCCCAGTTATCGCCAAGGAGTTTATTTTATGTTCAATTAGTAGAACAGAAATATGGAAAAATGTCTGTTTGGGTGCAAATGTAAACACTGCATACTTCCAACAGAACAGATTCTAACTGGAGCTTCTTAAAATACTACTGTATTTTGAAAAATACTACTGTATTTTGATTTTAGAATCTAGTTTGTTTCTATCTCCTGCTAGATTAGTCAAAATTATTCTCAACAATCTCCTGAACCATATCTGATACACATTCATGTACATATTTCACATCACCTTCTGCGCTGCTTCACTTTTATCCTTATTCTGTTCTGCAGCTTCATTTTTTTGAAGTTCCTCAAGCTTCTTTTTTTCTTTTAACTTCTTTGCTTCTCTTACTTTCTTTCTCTTCCACGCTTCAAAAGATGCAATTGCTTCCTCTCTTTTAACAGCTTCTTTCTAGAATGAAAATAAGTTTACATTTAAATACATTTAAATATAAAACTATAATTGAAATAGTATGCTTTAAACTCATTATCAAATGTAGGATAAGATAGAGTGATGTGGAAATGGAAAATGATTTGCAGACAACATTCCAATTCTAAATGTTAACTATATAGAATGATTTATTTCTATGCTCATTTTTAATTTAACTCAACCGAGTGAGACAAACTACTCCTGCAAATTATGTGTAGAAGAATATGAAATACATGGTAAATGCTTAGAAGTGAAACATCATAAATACTTAAAAGCCAAATCTAAGAATTTTGTATGGTACTAATCAAAATAGAGTCGTCCATAAATAAACATCTCTTGAGATAGGGAGCAAACTTATTTTCTAACATAGGACAAATTTAATAACAAATTAAAACTTAACACCTCAAAGGTTGCACCTCCCAAGGTCTCTGTAAGAAAACCTGAAAATTACTCTGTGAAGCATACCTTATGACTTATGTGAAGCATACCTTATACCTTTAACATACCTTATGAAAACGAGTAGGGAAGCATCAGCCACACACACTTTTACAGCAATCATAAGAAGTGGGACACACCATTTAGTGTTTCAACTCACCTCATGCTATTTAGAAAAAACAGGATGCCTTAGAATAGCAGTGATGTAATTAGGCATAAAGCACAGGTAAGCATACTTCAAAGAACTATAGTTTGTCAACTTCTTAAACAAGAATGTAAACAAACCTTTTCAATACTGTTCCTCAGATTTTCAGCTTTCTCCTTTTCAATCCTCTTTGATTCTCGCAGGAAGTGCTTTTTCATTTCCAACCAATTCTGTAAGAATGGTTAGAAGAGTTTTATACTTTTGAAATCTTTTTAAGCTATAACTAAAAAGTTCTGTTAAAACAACCAAATATTATTAGAGTAGCACCAATATAATGAGAACCAAAATTACTCTATATTCTTCCATGTGCTACTCAAATAACCATTCCATTTGGAAGACCAAGCTGTGATCACATAAGCATTGTGATCAAAAAACTGTAAGGTTCTAAAATTATAGCTAAAAAATACAAAAAAACTTAAGGATCTTTAAGAAAGAACCCTTAAAAAACGTACAAAAAATGTAAGTATTAAAAAAAAAGGAAGAATGCAAAAAAGATTCATATCACTTGGTATATAAAACATTCTTCACATTTATTGTCTCTATAACTGTCTACCTATAATTAAGAGAATAAAATCCAACTCTGAAAAGAGACACTTCAAGTATCCATAAAGTGTTATGAGCCATCAGGCTTAAATTTTAAGGTTTAACTAAATATTTGGTAGGCTTATTAGAGACACAAGTGTCCTAAATAAAGTCTATTTTACCTTAAAAATAATGGAGACAATGTAAGTACAGATTTGAGGTTTGAAATTTTGTTCTAGAACAATAACCCATATTCTAAACATATACAAATATGAACAGCATCTGTAAATAAAAGTTTTTCACAGACAGATTAGTAGCAAAAATCTGCTGGAACCCACAGACTAATCTTTATGAGATTCTACATAGAATGCACATAGATTAATCCTTCTGATGAGAATACTAGACTAGACACTTTTCCTGAATGCTAACTTACTAGAACATGCGAGGTGGGCTGATGCCAACCTTATAAAGTTCAACCACAACAAGTGTAAGGTCCTACACCTGGGTCAGAGCAATCCCAAGCACAGCTACAGGCTGGGCAGAGAAGAGATTCAGAGCAGTTCTGCAGAAAAGGATTTGGAGGTGTTGGTCAATGAGACAATAAACATGAGCCTGCAGTGTGCAATCATAGCAGCCTCACAGTATCTGAAGGGGGCCTATAGGGATGCTGGGAAGGGACTCTTCATTAGGGACTGTAGTGAGAGGACAAGGGGTAATGGGTTCAAACTTAAACAGGGGAAGTTTAGATTGGATATGAGGAAGAAATTCTTTAGTGTATGGGTGGTGAAGCACTGGAATGGGTTGCCCAGGGAAGTTGTGAATGCTCCATCGCTGGCAGGGTTCAAAGCCGGGCTGGACAGAGTCTTGGGTGGCATAGTTTAGTGGGAGGTGTCCCTGCCAATGGCAGAGGCATCGGAACTAGATGTTCTTCAGGTCCTTTCCGACCCTAACTATTCTATGATTCTATGATTTTATTCTAACATAGCAGGAAAAGAAACTTGAAGCTACACACTTACTTAAGTTTAGGAAGAAGCAGAAATAAAGAAAAATAAGACATATGTCTAGAAATAGTCCAACACAATAAATTGTGAAACACGGTATGTCCCTCATATCTAGCTTTTTAGTATTTAACAAGGCACAGCCAACAGAATAAAAGGATTATTATATCTGCAAGGATACACAAAGAATATACTGAGAAATACTGATCTCCAGGAAACAGGAGTTGCTGACTCCTACAACAGGGCCTTTATATGCATAGTTTTGTTTGTTGGTTGTTTTGTTCATTTATTATTTGTTTGTTTTAATGATCTACCTGGAAAACAGCTGCTCGTAAACTATCTGCTTTGTTAATTTCTGTACTGTTCTTCTGCATGTGTTTATCCTCCAACACCTTTAATGTTCCCATATACTGAGATGAAACAGGTGTAGCTGATGGAACAGCTTTCACTTTTTTCTTTAAGTGTGCAGAAAACAGAGACCTATAAAAATACCAAGACACAAACATATTAACAATTTTTCCATTTACTATAGCTGATACTAAGGTGTCTTCCTTTTATCTCAGTGTATTTTAAAAGTTACTGTGATTGTCTTTACATGCACTTGGCGGGGCATAGAGGAAAGAGGAAGAAACACATTTTCTCCTGAGGGCTTTATTATTGCCAAAATAAGCCACTACTCAACATATCCAGACAAAAAAAGTTTAAAAATCCCTTGCCCATTTATCTATAAACCAGCTTAAAACTTGCAAAGACATCACGAACTAGATGCATTGGTGAAGCTAACAGACCACACTCATTACAGACACTGGCAAAAGACTTGGAATCTGATCTGGTACAACCCTGAGCAAGGGTTAGAATAGCATGCCACATCTACTAAACTTTTTTTCCTGTTTAGTTGTCAGCAGTGAAGACAATGCTGGCAGAAAATAAGAATGAAGCAGCATTGTCAGGGCAGTTACATGCATCTTACACCCTGCAGAGTCTGATACATAGCATCTTTCTCTTACCTGTCAGATAAAGAAGCTTTCCTGACTTGTAGGACACTCTCTTTTGTTTCACTTAGTTTCTAAGAAACACAGAGAAAATATAAAATTATAGAGTTATGCAACAGAACCAGACCAGGATTAAACAGATTTCTACAATCTAACAACAATGTTGGGAGGGAATTAGACTCAATGATCCCTATGTGCCCCTTCCAACTCAAGACATTCTGTGATCATGTTGTTAGAAAAGTAGGCAAGAAAGCCACTTTAATATAGAAAGGGTAAGAAAGAAAAAAAAAAGAAAGTTTCTCTTCCCTATTATATCAACACTCTTTTAATTATTTTCAATACTTAGCTTTAACAATTACTTATACCTGCACTTTTTCTTATGATAAAGCATAAAGCGCTTTGCATCTTATCCATTATTCAAGTTGCCACAGATTCCATTCTCTGCCAACATACACTGCACATTCCAATTCTGCTAACCTCACAACAGCAATTTGATGTTTTCACTGGGATAAGGTTATTTCTTAAGACGGGGAAACACACATTTATTTAAATTATTTGCATAAAAGGTATTTCCTACATCTTCCTTAAAATTACACAGAATTTCTTAGAGCCTCAGTTCTAGAAGCCAGAGATAAATTATCAGCTTTACAGAGGTCTGCATGTTTAAGGTACTATCACAGTAACTTTACAAAACTTTTCACTGTGCTTCTAGGACATTGTTCTAAACAATGGTAAAAATGCATATGAATAATACCTTGATACAGTCCTCTGAAGTGTTCTTTGCCTCCCGATGCTCAGATTGATCATTTACTGATACCTCCTGTATTGTATCATTTACTATTTGCCCTTCCACTGTTTTCACCGTTTCATCTGAACTATCTTCTGCTGACTTCTCTAATTTCTTTGTTTCCTCATCTACTGTGTTCATCATTGCTTCTGTCACAGGAGAGGATTTTCTATTATTGTCCTCCAGTTTCAAGCCACTGGTGTTGACCTGATCTTGATCTAACAGGAAAAAAAAAAATATTGAAAAGACACATTAACAGGAATTTTATTGTTTACAAGTATTGTTATGTCTGTACTAAAACCATCTCTTTCTGAAACATATTACAAAATATTAATTTTTTTTTCTGATATTAATTTTTTTTCTATATACTTCTTTCTAAGAACTATAAGGACTGTTAAGAAGAGCATCTGTTTGTATTGTATTTACATGTAAGAATGTTTTAACAAACATCCTGGAATGTGAGAGCATGTCAAAGGCAAAACTTCCCATCTGCCTTACTACCTAAACATGGTTCTAGTGGAAAAAACACAAACAAGAACCATTGAAACCACATCAAAAATTCTTCTGACATCGAGGAAACTACCAATGAAGTTTCGACAGCAAAAACTGTTTTCATTGTGTGCTGTTTTTCAGGGGTATGGGACACACAGGGAAACAATGGAAAGATCCTGTGGTGGGGATTTAAACAAAACATCACCTCAAATGAAATGTATGCCTAAGTGGTGAACTTGTCATTTATGAAACACTTTATTAATAATACCTAAAACCCCCTTTTTATCAGATTCTGTATTAATGCAAAGATCTAAATTTGTAAAACAATTCAGAAGCAAACCAGAAAAGGCCATGGTAAACTCCAAATTACAGTCTTCTACAGTCTTTAGATGGAATTCTCAAAAGAAATACAAATTGTGGATTAAGAGATTAACTCCAAGTTACCTGAAGAAAGGAGTATCAGTGCTGACAATCTAAAAAATTTAACCTAGATTTACAATAATGACAGTAAGTTCTAGGTGAGAAGCAGAATTCTGAATATGTATGAATCATTTTTCTATTATGTGTTGATATGTAAACTTTCACTTACTTTACACTTACTAGATAGTAAAACTGTACATAAACTGTTGGCATCAAAAACTGTACAACTCTAATTAAGCTGCAACATGTAGCACACAGGGCACTAGTGACAGCATTTTTACTATGAGCACTATGTAGGATGAACTTAACACACAAGTCAATTTGGCTTTGTTTGCAAAATGGACACAAAGTAGCTGAGAAATGTCACATGAAACTTGTGAGTATTATTATTATAATCACTTTCTTGACAGTTCAAGCTATACAAGTTTGATCAGTCTGCTGGGAAGTCTTACACCTGCACACTTCAGTATCATATTTAAACAGTTTTTTCCAATCCCTTTTCCTCTACCTTTGTTAAAGACCCTGCTGCTCTTTGTTAAAGACACCTTTATTATTCTTTTCCTCTTATGCAGTCCAGGCATGTGGAGAATCTACCCATTCCAGTACACTGATGTGCAAAAGGGTTTCTAAAAACATATTCCAGTGTTTTTCAATCTGGGGACCACCATTTTTTGTAACCAGTCGAAAAAAAGGGGACTCAGAAAGGTAACGTCAATGGATATTGTTGAGAAGACTACAGATTTGAAATTTCTTAAGAGTCTGCACATTCCCTAAGAACCGTGATTCACAGATCAAAAAAAAAAAGGCAAAAAAATCCCACAACTCAGTTTATATTAAATTCTGTGGGAAAAGTGCAAGAAGAAGTGAAAGGTCATATTGACTGCAAAAGAGGAAATTAAATGACTTAAGTCTCAAAGATGCTTACAAGCAATGATGCATGCCTTTGACATAAGTCAAAGTACAAAATCTAAATTCTTCAACTTTATCTCTTCCTTCCACTCCTGGGATGACTCTAAGACCAAATCTCTCAGTACCTAGCGTGAAACCGTATTTGAACACATCTGCAGGGAGGCTAGGCCATTCTCAAAATCAGAACAGAAGGAGACACAAGGGCATGAGAAAGATACTGCAAGGGAGTAGAATGGAAATTAAGAATGCTGCTGTTTTAAGATTACTTGTATTGTACCATTAGATATTACTAAGGTATAAATGGTAACTGTTATTTGGTTGTAAGTATCTAGGCTCTACCTTTTTCAGGTGGTGCTTCTCCACACATCAGTAAATCAAAGTCTCCAAATCTTTCATTTTGGGAAGTAAAATTAATGGAATATGATGGTAAAATACGTTCTAGGCATGGGTCCTGAAATCAGAAAGTGACAGACACACAAGTGAGTAAACCATAGCATATCAGTATAATTTAACTTGACTTTATAATACTTTGATAGAATGCTTGTCAGAACTCTCTAGGAGAAGTATAAATCTTATTTTACATTTGTAGAAATAAATATACAATCAGCACATATGACTGCAAACCATCACAAAATCCTGTTTCTAGTTAGAAAGAAAAACAATGATGCTCCCTTATCTGGCCCTCAAAAGAATGCTACTGGCAAAGACAGTTTTTCCCACTCCTGCTTTTTGTCCTATTTTTCTCCCTGAAAGTTTTGTCAGCTAAACGAAAGTTAGTTTCTCAAGTTTTCAATGCAGACGGCAAAAAATCAACACATATACTCTCTTACTTCAGCACCAGGCCTTTTGGCAAGCAGGTTTTTCTTGGATGTGGCTTGGGCATTCTTAACAGTTAGAGATGATGCTGCTGAAATCGAAGAAAATTCTTTTCTAGAAGTTATTTTTCTTTCTGACCTATCTTCCACAGGATCACTTTTTCTCAACATACTCCTTCGTCGAGGTGACAGTCTAAAACAGGTATCTAATGAAGGAATGCTGACATTCTCACCTGAAAATAAATGTTACAGTTTCAGTTATGTTTAGTAAAAGACACTTTAGTCTGGAACACTATTTTGTCAAGACCGATTCAACTATTTTCATTAAATGACCTATTTAATTAATAGCATAGATTTCTTAACACAGTGAGGCCACATACAAACATCTATATAAAGAGTTATAGCCACTTTTTTAGAAAGTTTAATGACAGCTTTACAGCTTGTCATTAAACAAGCTATTTTTATATTAAAATATAATCTCTACATAGACAATCTATGAACTTATTTTTTCCATTTATCATTATCTCTGTATGAATTGAAACTGCACTTATGGGCTTATCTGCAATTAGAGAGAAGACTTAAAGAGACAGAGTTTTCATAATCTAGAAGACAGTATATTTAATTTAGCTCTGTTGTAAGAAAACCTTTCTGCAATTCTGCTTGTCCAGTTATCTACCAGCGAAGATAAAAAGGGAAAACTGCTTCACTTGTTCTGCACGGTGCAGAAAAGAACAACCTAAGTGGGAGGAGACATAAGAAACACAGCTGAAAAGGAGGACATGCATTGTGTTTCTAGCTTCTTCAGTGAGATCTTTATTCCCTGCCTAAGGCTGTGAGTGGGCAGCAGACCCACCATGCAAACGTTTCTTACAGATTTCTATCCTCTGGCTTCTTGCCTTCCTCCTGCTTAGTAATCCTATCTTCTTCACCTTGTCTTTCCCCTGCTCTGCTACCAACAAAATCAGGTCATATAACCTTTCTACCCACCTTTTTCTTTATGCATGCCGATCCACATAGAAACACTTACCTAATTCTACACATTGCCATGTAAGCATTTCTTACTAAGTCCGAGTTCATGCAATTCTATTACAGGAAATGAGAGAATCACCAGCACACTCGTCTGAGCAATGTCTATGTAATTAGTACGAAGTTAAGGTAGCTAAGAGGTCACAGTATTCCTACAAGTGCACCAACAGTTTTTCCATGCAGTAAATCACAAGAAAAATCAAAGCAGCAGAAAAAACTGATTAATCTCTGGATAATCACCTCCTCTCTTGGACTGAGATCAATTTATCTAATACAAGAAAATTTGCAATGGTTGACTACTAATGATAATACGCTAGATTCACTGTAAGATTCACATGAAGAAAAGGCGTACTTCTTCTGCCAGTCTAAAGCTACACAGACACATCGGTAAGGAGACATCTGCTCAGCTGTGCATTCACATATCCAGCCCTTTGGTGCTACCATGTGGAATGAAAAAAAGGAGCTGACATCACTAATCATGTTCTATCAATTTCAAAGTTGTAATCTTCCATCACATGTAACGACCAGTCATAAATTTTTCTCAACATCAAACAGAATGAATTCTTCCCATGGTAGGAAGCAGATAAAAAAAATAAGAAGTCTTTTGGCATTTGTAAAAGTATATATAGTCAGTTATCAGAAAGTTTTGCTTTTCATATTAGAAATTAATTAGCTGTTCTTATAATGAAACATTAAAGTTCAGGATTTTTTATATGTTTGACTATACATCAAAAGTGGCTCAGTAACTTCAAAATAAAAGATCATCTGAAGTGTTAATTTTTTGGCGATGAGAAGTCTATCATTCATAAATGTTTTGGTTGCAGCTCCTTTTCTGGATTACATTACAGCACTGTGATGTCTCAGCATCACGATTTCAACATTTTAGTTGTGAACACTGCAGTCCAACTTCACTGGCCATAGAGAAGGGATGCCTGTTTAAGGACCTTTCCATTAAAGGGTACATAGATGCTGTGGATACTGTGTGAATCTGTGGTATGCACACACAGAGGAGGCAACTCTGTAGCCCTCCCACACCTTCCATGGACATGCACTGATGAAGAGCTGGACCCAAAGAAGCACCCCAAACAACTGTTTTTCATCTCCTGAAAGGAAAAGGGAGATAAGAACCTCCTGCTATTTGGCCCACGCTGGTCCAGGTTAGCCTCTGGCAACTGGAAGATAGCAAAATATGCATTTTTGGAAGAATATTGAATAAATTTCCTGCAAGCCAAAGCAGCTGATACTTAACACAGAAAATAAGGCAAGTTACAACACTTTAAAATATTGTAATATGGCTAAGCAAATAAGAGCAACAACATTAAAATGTTTCTATTCACCTGATGCTGAGGCATTTCCTGGTTTGTGCACCCGTGGCTTTGGTATTGGTATTTTTCTCTCCTGATTTCTTTTATCTTGTAGTTTATGAACAGGCAAGTCATTGCAATGGTCACTTTCATTATTATCATGCCGTACTTCTTCACCAGCTGAACACTCTTCATCATTTTTTCTGTCATCACTCCCATTTTGACTTTTCAAACATTCTTCTTCACCTTCTTTTCTGTCATCCTGTATGTTTTCATTTTCTAAAAGCGTTATTTGCTGAAACTTCTTTTCATGAAAGGATAAAGACAAGTCATCAACAGCTTCATTTTCCAAATCTGCCGCTTTTTGTGAAGCACCATCACCTGAGAGAGGAGTCTCAACAGCAACTGATTTCTTAGTGCTTTCATCACTTGAATAACTTTCATTAAGTTCTTCCCCAACACCTGAAAGTAACACATTATTAACTTACACTTAAGACAAGTGCAAAAACTGGGATACACAAACTGTATCTTCTATAACTGAAAAGTAATTTTCATATAATAATCTCCTGACTTAAGTCTCTGAGCATTTCTCTTTCTGTACCTTTGATCTCTGCAAAGCCACCAAGCTAGATACTTTTTCTGCTTCCTTTCCTGTCATCTATTTCCACGGACCAAATCCAAATAAAATACTTCAAATATTCACTGGTTAATTCTTACCTGTTATGCAGTTCAAATCCTTTCTAAAAAACTAGGTCTCTAATGCCATAAGTGGAAAGAAGTCAGCAACCACAAAACTAGGCATGTTTGCTTACCAGAATCCAACCTCCATTCAATCCATTTCTATTGAAAGAATAACAATTCTTTCAATTGAAAGAATTCTATTCTCTTCATTTCTGTCCTATCTGAAATCTACTAGAAGATACTCAAACGAGGTATCTGCTCCAATGCTAACGTTCATGTGTTTGACAAAAATATTTTTATCGTTATGTAGCCTCCTATTTTAAGTGACTTAATTTCAGAGATCAAATGCTTGAGGAAGACAACAAAAGAGTGTCATGACAGCTGAGTAACACGGTTAATGCAGGAGATTGGGAAAACAGTAAGACAACACAGCTTTCTCTCTGCCCATGTACACTTTCATTCACAGTGATGTGTGCTACAGTCTCATCCAGGTGTAAACAGTACGGCTAGGAAGTAAAACTGGCCACCGCAACTGTGGGAAACAGCTTCTGGTCTAGGAGGTTGGCATCACCACTGATTTCACTGGGAATTCTGCTCCTAACTTGGAAGAGAAGTACTAAGTGATTTAGAAGTTCTTAGAATACAAAATCTTGAACAATGAAATCTACTGACTCACAAAGATTGTCTGTGATCTAGTAATGAGTTAACAAAGGGAAGAACAACAAGGAAGAATATTTAATTTTGTCTTACCATCTGGCATGTTATCTTTGTCATTCTTAAAGCCATCTGAGTATTCAGCTGCTAGCTGTCTTGCTGCATGAGCAGTAACTGCTTTCTGTAGCTCATCCTGAAATGGTTTCACAAATAACTCTAAACATAGAAAGGAAAACTCACTTCTTTAAGATCAGCATCAATTCCTCCCTCCCACACATACATAAGATTAATTTATTTAACTGTAAGTTACTGTGAAGGGTAAGTAAAACACAGTATTTTCAATCTATCATCATTCCCCAAACTTTCCTTTGTTTTATATATATGTGTGTGTATGTATAAAATCCATGCATTCATTTATATTTCTTTGTCATAAGAAACGCATCTTGCAGATCCCTTTTACATTTTTGGCAATAATGACATACCATCATTTGACACTTCTTCCCCCTTTCATTGGTTTTGCTGGGCAAGAGCAGCACAACAAAAACTCCTGCACAACCACCAGTGACAGGGAGGGTGATCAAGAACCTCTTTGCTCAGTGTCGCAGTACAAGAACCTGAAGCAGGTAGCAGGGCCAAAACAACGGAAGAACCACTGAAATTCTGGACTCACTGCTGCAGGACATCGCGGACACAGCACATATACATGGATTATAAATGTAACCAGCCTTACTTGCAGCTTAAAAATATATTAAGAAAGGAATCTGCGCTGATTCAAGGCTGACTCACACCCCACTGAAGGCCTAAGGGCAGGGTTTTCGACACGCCCCTTATGCTGTTCCTTGAGACACCTGCTGTCAGCAGCTGCTGGTCCTTCAGCCACAGACATGTTTGCAGGACCATGAAGACAGCGAAGTCAAGCTGTCCACATCCTATAGCTACTGGTTCTCAAGTCACGCACGGGGAGCAGCTTCTGCTGTCCGCACACGACACCAGCTGCCCAGTTTTCGTTTTGATTTGCTAAATCGGCTTTTCTCTGTGTGTTGTCTTTAACAGCGAATGGCTGTATTGGCAGTCGCAGAAACGCGCTCGCAGTCAAACGCCACCGCCGCCGCTTCCCGGCCCCACAGCCCACGCTCCCCGCCCGTGGCCGGCCACCGCCACCCCCCGCTCACCTGCACCGCACCGCGGGCAGCCGCCCGCCGCCTGCTTCCTGCCCTCGACATGGCGGTGCCTCCGCCGGCCGGCCGGCCCTACGACAGCCCGTAGCTCCGGCCCGCCGCCCCGGCGGCACTGCCTGTCGCCTAGCAACGGCACCGACTGACCGCATAAAGGGCGGGCCAGCGGCGGCGCGGAACCGGCGTGCGGAGCGTTCCACCTCCGGCCGCGGCTGCAGGCGGCGTGGTACCTGCGCCCTTGTCACTGCCAGGTTTAGCTCCGCCGCGCCGCGGGGACCTCCATTCTGTGTGACTGCCGGCGCAGACGTTAAGAACGGTGGAGGACAGATGTCTGTGCATCAGAACTGAGGCCTTCTGCCGCCACTCGGCAACTTCCTTACCTGGGCCCAAGTCAGACCTCACCCATGACTTTGCAGAAACCAGCTGTGGTCCATCGCATTTAGTATTTATGCCCGTGCCCTCCATACAGCCCACATACCTGCTCCCACTAGGTACAGACTTACATGTGTGCCACCACAGGCATATCACTGTGGCTGAAGACATATGTTCATCAACCCCTCTCTTCCAGTTGGGTAATGTCCAAAATGTCCTTCTTTGGATTTAATTCTTAGATTAAAATTTTAAATTTTAGAGATTAAGGAGTGACTGTGGCATGGATGTAATTCACCTGGTGCTTGTACCTCCTAATACTGCAGTTTATACTTGCCCCAATGGTGGCTGTGCAACACACGTGTCGAACTCACTAGCCCCTGGCTGACTTAGACACCTCACCAAGCAGCACATGTCCTTGGCTGTCCCCAAGCTTGTGTGTTCTTCATGTGAGCAGTGTTGGGGTGACCAAACCCCAGAATGATCTGGGAATACTGATCTCATGCATCAAAAGAAAACTGTTGATGTTAGGACCACGTACAAATACAGACACCTCTAGTCTTCCTCCAGTTTAAATGCATCTGATTGCTCCTTTACTAAAATAAGAGATGCTCCAGTTGTTTTAGTGATAATAAAGGACTTCTAACACACTTTCTGTACTGCTGATCTATTTGCATATATTAATCTTCCCCCAAATGCATTACATTTTCACATGTTGGGCAGAACAAAATCTCTCTGACACAAACATGGAGGGAATATGTAGGACAGAGGCCAGAGCCTTAGGACTTGTTTGCCTCTTGTTTATTTATGTAGTTATATTGTAAAAGCAGTGCAGTTATGCAAAGGCCTCAACACACTTAGGAAGAAAGAGGACCCCAATTCTAACACTTAACCTTATATTTAAATAACAAGAATTAAACTGACAGAGCAGTCAGCCTCACCTCTGTGCCTGGCAAAATCTTGGAGCAGATTCTCCTGGAAAGCATGCTAAGGCACATG
>JANRGW010006929.1:0-12820 GCA_024733675.1 Psilopsiagon aymara | reverse complement strand
CTTAATGAATTACATCAGCTTTAAAATGAGGCCATATAAACCAACTTGGATAGCCCATGCTTTATTTCCCTTCTGCTACAGGTTGGAACTAGATGATCTTAAGGTCCTTTCCAACCCTAACTCTTCTATGATTCCACGATTCTATAATGAGAGTATTGCCATCAGGGCTTTGTATGTCTCACTTTATGTGCAAAATATCTTTAGTGTATCAGATTCCTGCTAGAAGATGCATTTGCAGGAATTCTCCTTTGTAGTAATTTTCCCTTAGAGATAGCACAAAATTATGTGATTGCTGAATTATTTTTATAATCCTGCAATGTCAACCTTTTATAAGGAAAATAGGAGTAGGAAACAGATTCCAAGGATGCCATTTAAAATTTCACACTGCCTTCATGCAATACCAATATTAAATCCAATATCCTGGCCCATTACAGTATGAGTGATTCATTCTGCCAACTTATTTTGAAATGAAAGTTATTATTTCCTAACTCAAGATACAATGCCCTGATAGCATCTTTTTGTTGGTGTATTTTATCAGTGACATCAGGACATTACCCTGAGTTAAAACATTTTGAAAACAGGCAAGACTGGAAATAATGGGTTTTATCATCTTCATGAAAACCCCTTTTATATATTAATCTTAACCAGTATATAAGTATTGCATTTGCTGTATGAAATATTTTCAACGGAACAGTTAAATAATATTTCCAGAATGACAAAGCAATACATTTTGACCAAAATAAATGTTTTTGAAAGCAAGACTATTAAAAGCTAAAATGCAGAGTGAGGGATAAACCTCATGTAAACTCTGAAATAAGTAAAAAGTAACTCTGAGTTCAAGGAAGATGTAATTATCAATGCAGATAGCAAAACACCTTTAACAAACTAAAAGCTAATTAATTTCGATAGGTAAATATTCTTCAAATGAAAAATCAACTCAAAATAGATAGATTTTAATCAAAATAGTGATCTTGATAAAAAAATGGGCAAAGTCATAGATAAGTATTTTATGTAATCAAAGAGTCTGAAATAGTTGTATATCAGTGAATGAAGCATATATTGATCAAGTTAATTAATATTACAGAACCTTATCTGAATACATTTCATGCACATTATGCATTCAAACAATGAATTGAATATGTCTGCTGTCATGTGCCATGATTATATCACAACTTTTCAGAACTATCTTTGCAGGTGACTTAAAAAAACCCAAATTTGTTCAGTTTATTTGCATTGTTTGTATTTAATATTTAACTTGAGGAATAGCTTTCCCTCACAGTATAGCACAAGAGATTACTTAGCAATATTTAGCTTTATTTAATAAAGATGCCTGATATTTTCTGTTGTATATGATGTTAAATATCATGTTTGTAATGAATATTTTCCATTTTTCATCTATTTTTTTTCAATTTTTTATGTGAAAGTTTTGTCTTCCTGCTGAAAGCTTTTGAGTGGTTTAGCAACTTTATATATTTTCAGAGATTATCTCAAAAATGAGACGATAATGTTTATGCCTTTTGTTACCTTATGCAACTATGGCTATCATACTGAAAATCTGTAGAAATCTCATGCTTAGTGGGGCTGTCTAGGAAAAAGGGAAATGCTTTAAACTCTGAGACTGTGGTTATGAAAAGTCCCATAGGAGGTCTCCAGGAGGTCTACTGTTAACAGATGAGGAATGTATGTGGTCGAACAACTTGGAAAAAACTCCTACGATTTTATGATAAAGGCTTCTCACTGCTTCCCCAAGCTGAGTTAGATCAAACCCTTGAACTGAGATGATTGCATCTGTCTCTCCTCTGGTCCCTGCTGCACCAGGATTCTGCTGCTGACACCAAATGAAGGACACATTTTTCCAGAGTAGCCATGAAACAGTGCAAGGACTATGCGTGTTCTGACTGTGAGGTGCTATTTGTGGAGTAAAGGAGGATGCAGTTGCAGAAACTCATTCTTGTCTTTTACAAAGCTGGAAGATGGTTGATAAAATGAGAAGGAATGGAATAATAAAGTTCTTTTGTTGTTTTTTCTTGAAAATTTATATTTATCCCTACCAATCCCTTCTTTGTGCTTCATGTAACTTAGTAATTTCTCCTTTCATAATTCTATTTTTTGTAGGCTTTTTAAATTATTTTTTTTAATTAGAAGCTTCATGCCTAATATGTAAAATTTGTGACTGAATAAAATTTTACTTTTCCTTCAGTAATTTGGGTTACCACCTCTAGAATCATTAGACAGTAAAATATCTGCCACAGTTTCAAAGACAAGAGGGTCGTGCCTGTCATCTGCTTATTGTATGATGAGCACTACAAATCTTAGCTAATTATTAAATAAATTGAAACCACCTTGAAATATTAATAAATGAAAAATGTTTTCTTAAAAAAAATCAGTATGTGAGCACTGCAGACATGCCAGTAGTTGTGTCACCATCCTTTACAGTGTATATTGGAAACTGTTGACTCACATAATTCAGAATCATCATGACCTCAAGCTAGTGTGGTTTTCACAGCAGAAAACATATAACCAAAAAAAGAATAATACAAGAAAGAATGTGTATGAGCATATAGATGTATGCATTTGTTTTATAAATCTTACATATATTTTTTTTTAATTGTTCTTTTTCCAGATATCTTGTTGGAAAAAAGATCTAAGTGGTTAATATACAAAAGGAAAACTTGTATTGTGAAGTATATATGTTGTTGTATATTTATTTGACTTGTGTTGTTGTATATATATCCCACATACTTTGTATGCATATTCCATTTGTTAAGGTTAGCGAGGTGTTTAAATGAAAACATTCTTTCTAAAACTGGGAGCAGTCAGAGTTCCATGAATTAAAGAATTTTAAGTTGTAGAAATACAGAAAGGATAATAATTACATTGTCAAGTGAAAATTACGTAATTACCAGCAAGTCTTTCAAATTATTATATTGGAAAATATTTGATCAGGAATTATTAGAAAATAATTGATCAGGGATAATTGATAAAGAAAAAAAGTTTTTCAAGATTTCCAGATGCTTATATAGTAACATATTAGTTTGCTGAACCATCACTGACATTCAGAAAATTCACTGCCTAAATTATCACATCTGAATGCAGGTGCTGAGGCCAAACCTGAGAAATCTGGAAATGCACAAGTTTCCTTGTCCATGATGCCATCTTTTTTTTCACTTATGGCTTTCTATTTACATTTAGCTGACACCATAATACAGTAACTATCTGATAACCGAGACATTAATTGCAGAAGTGCTCCAATAGTTGCAAACCTGTCGCATGAAAATAGACTTTTCCCAGAGTGGAAACATATCTTTCTAAACTTGTTGAGAAAGAAATTAAAAAAAAGATCTTTCTCCTTATTTGTGTTGTTCACTGCTATTTTGCAGGGGAAAAAATGGTGGAAATCAAACTGAAATGGTCATCAGTACATTAGCCTCTTTCCACCAAAAATGGAAAACCAATGCTGAGAATTTTCTTTTTTGTCCATAAAATGACATATATATTATGTTTCTCCTTATAAAGTTGAATTCTGTATCTCATGATTGAACATGTCAGATCTAGACTTGAGGATACATTTCTATGTACTCCTTACCATTTCACACTGTGTTAACAGCCTACCAGTAGAACATATATTTCTTTAACGCTGTTTAGCTCTTCTAGCACACCGATCTGTCACTCTTTAAAGAAGTTTTGCAAAGACCTTTATAAGATATATGATCTTTCAGTGAGTTAGCGCTACAAAGAACACTTCATATGCTCTGTCAAACTGATTTGTGCAGGACTGCAGCAGGCTATTAAAATTCTAGACCATTTTTCTTTTTCTCAATAAAAGTAGAGGATATTAAAAGTATTTAAAAGTAGAAGTTGAAAGGGTGTTGTTCAAGTAGTTTCCCATTTAGAAATATGGGTAAGTTCAGAAACATGACTGGCATGGCTGTATCAGTATTAACCTGTCATGTACAGATAGCCAGAGAAAGTGACCTACACAGATATTTAATGAGAAGTTAATTCAAATCCTGAGTTATGTTAATGAAAAACCTTTCTTTCTCCTTAAATTATAACCATTTCTAATCATTCCAATAACATTAGTCAAGAGGAATGTCCCACAGCAGGTAACCTGAATGGATGGGGGTGAAAGGAGACTTGAAGGAATAAAGTTAATATGCCTGTATCACAACTATTACTTTGCAGGTGCTCTCTGTCACTGCATCTGTAAGATTAAATGCCTTTTACTATCGTTGTCTTAAAAGACAGTTATTTTGATGCAGCAATAACAAAGGAAACTGTCTGATCTCTGCTTCAGACTCAGACTAGAAATTACACATAGCCCTTTCTGATTTTAAAACCTCTGGGGAAAAGCGTCCATAGGGTTCACAGCACAGAGGCAGTAGTGTATTGAATCATGTTCATTACTATACTACTTATTTTTTTCTCTACTAAAAAGAATAAAAAAAAATATAATTAAGGACTTTTCACAAAGCTCCTTGAAGGATAGTAATTTCCCCTATGGAATTACTTCCTAAAGGAAGGAATTCCCCCCATGCTGGTAAATATTCTGCTTGAAGGCTCTTTCTTTTTGATAGCATCATAGAATGCTATGGGTTGGAAGGGACTTTAAAGAGCCCTCTTTAGCCCAGCCTTGAACACTGCCAGGGGTGGGGCATATACAGCTTCTCTGGTCAACCTGCTGTAGTATCTCACCACCTTTATAGTAAAAAGTTTCTTCCTTGTATCTAATCTAAAGCCATTACCCCTTATCCTATCCCTATAAGACCTTGTAAAAAAAGGCTTTCTTTGAAAAAAACTTCATACATAAAGCTTTCTTGTAAAAAGCTTTCTTGCAGGTTCTCACTTTGGTACTGGGGGGTGCTACAAGGTCTTTTTGGAGCCGTCTCTTCTCCAGTCCTCTGATCACCTTCATGGCCCTCCTTTAGATAGCATCATAGAATCATAGAATAGTTAGGGTTGGAAAGGATCTTAAGATCATCTAGTTCCAGCCTCCCTGCCATGGGCAGAGACACCTCCCACTAAATCATGCCACCCAAGGCTCTAACAATTATGGACTGATGGACTCTTCTTGAAAAGCAAACAAGTAAACTCTGTGGGTCCATTAGTATACTGGCCAAGTCTCCACATATGGTAGAACTGGTGATCTTCTCATTTCAATTGTTTTTCATAGACAGTGTTATTGCAATGGCCACATCTGACTTTTTTGAAAAGGCAAGCCATAGGACATTCTGAACTGGCTAAAGTCTGTGTATGGACTATATCTTTTATAAAGAACTCTGTCATTGCTGAAATTCTCCAGGAACAGTTTCCATTATACTTGGAAAATCAGCCAAATATTTACTCATTAAAAATTTGCTCTTTGGTTTTAGTTGTAATTTTTTTTTATTTAATCCTTGATACAACTGCATGTTTCTATTTTTGCATAGCCTTTCTTATCAAATATATTACCCACGCACTTTCATAAAGCTGTTTAACTATTCCTTAAATAAACCAAGAAGACTTAGTTCCTTTTGTCCGTCATTATTGTAGTCCAGCAGGTCTGTGTCTTTCTTATGTTGGGGGCCCCAGAGCTGAACACAGTACTCCAAGTGCGTCTCATGAAAGCAGAGTGTAGGGGCAGAATTTTCCCCTTCAACCTGCTGTCCATGCTCCTTTTGGTGCAGCCCAGGCTATGGCTGACTTTCTGGGATGCAAATACACGTTGCTGGATCTCATCAACCAGCATCCCCAAGTCTTTCTCCTCAAGAATCTCTCAATTTAGTCTCTACTCGGCCTGTATTTATGCTTTTCAGACATTTTACATCATTCCTGCATCAGGAAATCATATGTTTAATTAGAAAATACACTACTTTCTTCTGTGCTTAAGAGTTCTGAAAATGTTTTCTCAAATGTGATAGGGAACTTCCCTCCAGCATAATGCAAAGCACATAAATCTCAAGGCTCAAGAGGTGCTCTCTAGGAAAGGCACAAGCCCATGCGATGAAGGTGATAATAGAATGCTGAATACCAATGACACTAATGTTAATTCTTGCAAAAGAAAAATGATAGCATAATACTGAAATAAAATAGCCATTACAGATGACTGCTTCCCAGGGAAAGGGCATCTGCAAATTCTTGCTTAAAGTGTAAAGGAAAGATGGCATAGAAGGGAAAACTAGACCTAATTCTTGTGTATTTCAAGTAGAATGTGCTTTTCCTCCCATGTGGAAAACTGATTGTTTTGGAAGGTACAATATTGTGTGTGCACAGCTCAGTTGAGTTACAAAACAAAGTTTTACATAATATGTTATTCACATGTTTTGTGCTTGCTGTTGATGAATAAACTGTAGCATGCGTTTATTTCTTCACCTTATTATCCATTAATTGATCACTGTCTTTCCTGGTTAATGAATCATCATATAAGTCATTTGGGCACAATCAGTAATGTTGTATTATTTCACCTTGTGCAGTAGAGGCATTAGGCCATAATGCAATTTGACACTAAAATTATCAGGGTAAGCACCATTAAAAGCAGAATCATGCATATATACTTGACCAAGTATTTTTAAATGTTCTTATGTCTGTACATTTTTAGTGAAAAATTTATACTGTACCTCAAATGAACATTAACCAAAGAGACCATTTGTAATAAAAATTAGTTTATTAATACGCCATTTGTTTCAGACCTTAAAAGTATGAATGTGGTTAGGAAAAAGGTCTGAGAATAGCACTTTATTATGCAAGATTTGTATTTTTGATGTATTTCTGAGTCATATCATAAAAACTGAGAAAAAAGAGGAAAACAAAGGTTTTCAGCTGTGTTCTGAACACAGGACCTTTGAGTACAGTTTGATTTAAGGAGAAGGGATTACATTTTCATGCTGATCTGGAATGGAGATTATATTTCAGCATTTTGATAAAATATTTTGATTCACAACAAGTCAGGTTGTACCTAAAAACGCAATATTTTTACTTTGAATTTATTAATGCATTACCAAGAAGCTACAATCTTGAGAGTAGAAATATATGTTAATAACAGCTATGAAATATGATAAAAGATGGCTTGTGCAGTTCTTAGATCAATAAGCTCTATCATATCCATACAAACTCAGAAAGATTTTCTGGTGCTTTGTGAAACATTCATGAAAATAATTTGAAAGGAAGACTGGGTTGAGGATTTTAAATTTCACTTGATGTGCTGAGACCTTGAGACACATTAAAGGGTAAAAGGTTAATGTTTTCTAAAGAAGGTATTTTATTAAAAGGATATGATAACATTCAGAAAAGTAATTACAGCAATCTAGTCTTGACAAAACAAAGGAACTGCCTAACCACTACGTATTCAACTGATTGAGCAGAAGTTTCAACCTGCCAGTTGAGATTCACTAAGAAAAAGAAAAGACCTCTTGAAGACTTAGGTAATCATAGGATCATAGAATCATAGAATAGTTAGGGTTGGAAAGGACCTTAAGATTGTCTAGTTCCAGCCTCCCTGCCATGGGCAGGGACACCTCCCACTAAATCATGCCACTCAAGGCTCTAACAATCACGGACTGATGGACTCTTCTTGAAAAGCAAACAAGTAAACTCTATGGGTCCATTAGTATACTGGCCAAGTCTCCACGTATGGTAGAACTGGTGATCTCATTTCAACTGTCTCTTCTTCATGCTTAACAGCCCCACCTTTCTCAGCCTATCTTCATATAGGAGGTGCTTCAGCTCCCTGATCATGCTCGTGGCCCTACTCTGGACTTGTTCCAACAGTTCCATGTCCTTTTTCTGTTGGGGAAACCAGAACTGTGCACAATACTCCAAGTGAAGTCTCATGAGAGCAATATAGAGGGGCAGGATCACCTCCGTCAACCTGCTGGTCATGCTCCTTTTGATGCAGCCCAGGATATGGTTGGCATTCTGGGCAGCGAGTGTACACTGCTGGCTCATGTTCATTTTCTCATCAAACAAGACCTCCACCTCCTTCTCCACAGGGTTGCTCTGAATCTCTTCTCTGCCCAGCCTGTTGCTGTGCCTGGGATTGCCTTCACGGCATCTCAGAAGGCTGATTATGGCTGATTATTTGATTTTGCAATCAAATACAGTAAGGACATTAATTGTATCAAGAAACGTTATACTGCAAAAACAACTATGATTCAGATTTTAGAGGGAATAATGATTTCTTTCAAAACAAAATTCTAATATAAGAGTTTCTAAATAAAGAATTAAGGCCTAGATTCCTGGTATCAAAAAGGTGAAAAATTTAGAGAATAAGTATAGAGATATAACTTGAACTTTGATAAACATGTTTTTTGTAAACTGTGTTGTTAATGAATCATTCATACCAGCAATAATGGTGGAAACCAGACTGAAACTTCACTGTAAGAGGTAGCGTGTCCTTTGAGAAAAAGAAGCAAGTAGTCAATTAAGTGATACAACTGCTTCAAACATTCGTACTTTTAACAGAGCACAGTAATGTCTCCTAATAGTAATTCTATATATAATCATATATATATACCAACACAGATATAAATCAAGAAAATGTTTTATTTATATATATATATGAAAAAAATGGAATTCTATGTTACCAGCGATGCACATGGAAGGAAGTATTTGTTACTCTGGCAGGTCATACAGCATCTCTGAATGTTCCAGGTGCCACCTAGTGCCCAGCTCTGAGCATCTTGTCCCTTCCATGAAGTGAAAACTGGTTTTCTTTGTGCTCTTTTATGCCACTGTCTAATGATAAATCCATGATGTGCTATATCCACACTTTACACATTCAATTCCAGTATTAAATCATGAGTGACCTACTGAGGCAGAAATAATATTTCTCTTTAAAAAAAAAAAAAAAAAAAAAAGAAGTTGAAAAATTCAGCATAGCAGTAATCTTCTGTCTTTGGCATAATGCCACAGTTTGTGGAGAAAACTAGTAGCCGGAAAATCCTGTCCGATAAGTCAGACATGAGTTTGATTACCCGTGGACATGTGTGTGTATCCTCAGACTATATATTGATCAGTTCAGATGACCTTTGCTAAAAGGAAAATGAAAGAGATATTGCACACTCTTTAAAACTTTCCAGTCTCTAGTTTTGTAATCATTTAAACCATTGAAATCATTCAGATTAGCCTTTATAACACTTTAAGAGTCAATTCACTAATTAGCAATTCCTATCAGTGCTCAAGTGTCAACTCTTACATTTCTTCTTAAGTCCTCTTAAGTCGTCCCAGTAGTTTTCCACAAAATGTGTTTTGTCTCATTCTGTTCTCTACTTTCAGTATTCCTATCATCTTGAACATAAAAACTATATGTCTTCCTAATATTTTTGTTAACAAAATGGAACCTGATTTTGCAAAATGGAATCTATTTGCAGTAGGAATCAAGATATGGCAGTACAACAAATACATAATAAATTTTTTTTGGCACGCAGCCATTCTTGTCTTCGAAATTTGTGTGGAGACACTGCCTATATGATGTCACAGATATCATTGTTTGTGCTATGACATCCTACTTTGGTAGGCAGACTGGCTTTTCCTAAATTCAATTAGCTTTCTGTATCTTTGTTAACTGTAAATCCTCCAGGTAAGGATAGGCAATGAGGAATAATGCAACATTTTTAAAGTACCTAGCATAAGGCAAAATAAGATGAGGCACTGAGGCAAGAGTGGAATGAAAATAAGTATACTATGATACATATATATATATAAAACAATATATATCTATGAATGATATAATGTTCTTGCCAGAAAAATTCAAAATTTGAAGATGAAATTATTTTGTATAACTTTTAAGAGGCATAATAAGAAACACATATTGCAGAAGGAATAGTGATATGGTACAGGTTTTGGGGTTATATTTTATTTTCGATTGTCCTGGGTTCTGAAATTATCATAGCTCTGTAATTACAAAAGCCTCTTCCAAGCTGCCTACAGAATACAGCTATGGCCAAAATATGTGCTCAAAATCACTGTAGTCTAAATCAAAGAATCCTGTTATGACTCATATATAGAATCATAGAACAGTTAGGGTTGGAAAGGACCTTAAGATCATCTAGTTCCAATCCCCCTGCCATGGGCAGGGACACCTCCCACTAAACCATGCCACACAAGGCTCTGTCCAACCTGGCCTTGAACACTGCCAGAGATGGAGCACTCACAGTGTCCCCGGCCAACCCATTCCAGTTCCTCACCAGCCTTACAGGAAAGAATTTCTTCCTCATATCCAATCTAAACTTCCCCGGTTTAAGTTTGAACCCATTGTTCTATCACTACAGTCCCTAATGAAGCGCTCTTCCCCAGCATCCCTATAGGCCCCCTTTAGATACTGGAAGGCTGCTATGAGGTTCCCACGCAGCCTTCTCTTCTCCAGCCTGAACAGCCCCAACTTTCTCATCCTGTCTTCATAAGGGAGGTGCTACAGTCCCCTGATCATCCTCGTGGCCCTCCTCTGGACTTGTTCCAACAGTTCCATGTCCTTCTTCTGTTGAGGACACTAGAACTGTACACAATGCCCCATGTGAGGTCTCACGAGAGCAGAGTAGAGGGGAAGGATCATCTCCCTCTATCTGCTTGCTGGTCACACTCCTTTTGATTCAGCCCCGCATATGGTTGGCTTTCTGGGCTGCAAGCACACACTGCCATCTCATGTTCATTCTTTCATCGGCCAGCACTCCAATGCCCTTCTCTGCAAGGCTGCTCTGAATCTCTTCTCTGCCCAACCTGGAGCTGTTTCTCCGCCCCAGGTGTAGGACCTTGCACTTGGCATGGCTAAAATTCATCAGGTTGGCATCAGCCAATCTCACAGGCATGTCAAGGTCCCTCGAAATGGCATTCCTTCCCTCCAGCTTATCAACCGAACCACCCAGCTTAGTGTCATCAGCAAACTTGCTGAGGGTGCACTCAATTACACTGTCCATGTCGCCGACAAAGATGTTGAAATATGGATGTATCTACACAGCCATAGCGTGGCAAGATGAGTGCATTCTAGGCTTCACCTGTGAAGCTGAAGAATGACCATATGTAGAAGATACAGTAACTCAGGTCCTGGACTGTACACATGGAGTTGAATATTTTAAGCACACAGTGTGGATGAAGCAATCTCTGTGACACTTTGAGTTCTACACCCATTCCAGAACTTCATGTAGTCTCCAGGGCTCTTTCTCAGTCCATGCACTACATGAATTTACCTTCCAGCCATACTCACCGTTTAACTGGTGCCCTCAGCTGCTGTACAAGGGTTTCCTGCAGATAAAGCTTTATTCAAAGTCAAGTGGAATTTGCAAAGGGTGAATGGTCCTGTTAACTCTAGAGCTGTCCTAGATAAGTATGCAGTCTTTACCTGTTTTCCATTCCTTTCAGCTAACATTTTAGAAGTGTGTCTAATGGTAAAATATCAAATTTAACCACTGCTACTGAAGTGTATAGTCATCTTTCTGTTCATTTCTCTAGGTGCTGGATTATGCTGATAAATGGTAAAATTGGAGACTACCGTTTTATTTTGCACGGTCTTTCAGCTCTCTATTGCTGTTCTGTGTCTTTGGCTGATTTAAACAGACATTCTAAACAGTGCATTTCATGTGAAGGGAATATATGGCAAACCCTGGACCATTTCTCGTGTTACATTTGTCATGCTCACTGTATCAGTGTTACTACACAACTACATTTATCACTTGCCTCCTTCACATATCCTGGAGATTTTTTTTCTTTACTTCCTACTACAATTGTTCCCTTGCTTGTAGAAGAATTCTATTAATACAGTTCTAATAATACTGAAATGGTTTGTTCCTAATGAAAATAACATGTGACTTTAAAGCCATAAATAGTAACATTCTTGTGTTACTTGCAAAGAGGGCAAATGCGGTGATTGTTTAGATGTACTTCCAATCAAAATCAGACTGAATATAAAAAACTGCATTTAAAGTTCCCCCAGGACACAGTTTTAAAAGACACCCTTATACTAAAGAGTTGCTTTACACCAGATAATCAAATTCCTCTGTCATTTTTGGCATTAAATTAATTTCAAAGGGAAGAAAAAGAGCAAATTTATGTCATTCATTGCAAGATATTTAAGAAATTATGCAATGTAATTTGCTGCATTATCTTTAGTCAACCCTCAGTGATGTTATTACTACAAAGATATTTCTCTATCAAGAAAAAACAATTAAGAACAAGGGAAGAAACAACACATTTTACTTTGTTTTCCTTTTAGGAAAACTGCCCTAAAAAATCTTTCTCACACTTCCTCTTGCCTGCCTATGAATGTGGTTTTCAGAATAGTGACTCTTCGTTCTGCACTTGTATCTTGAGGAGAGAGATGTTAGAATCAAGGAATAACCACTTTTATTTTTCAGTTGCTACAAAAGAGAGACCTAGATTTTTGAGGAGTGTATTTTTTCCCATTTGATCACTCTTAATTAATCTGCATTGCCTCTTTCTTTGATCTCTGGAGCATACATATTTGTGAAGTTAAATTGCCACTTAGATACTAAGTTTTTTATTTTTTCCTTCACTGCACTTATATTGCCTACTCAATTTTTTTCTTGTGGTTTCTCTCACTCTGTACACTCAAGTGGGTTTGGTATGTACATTTCATTATGTGTGTAGGAAGATAATGTTGTTTCTCTACTCATAAGTTAATTCTTCTAGTCCCTTTTAGATCTAATTCTAGGCCATGCTTACTCTTATATGCATGTCATGGGTTCAGCAGTAGCTGTCATTTTTCCCCTTCTTGGTAGCTGGTGCAGCACTGTGTTTTTTGACTTGTGGCTTGAGAACAGTGCTGATAACACCAGTGTTTTTAGTTATGGCTTAGTGATGTTTGGTCTGGCCAAGGACTTTCGGAGCCTCA
>JANRGW010006927.1:0-44962 GCA_024733675.1 Psilopsiagon aymara | reverse complement strand
CCTCACCACCCTTACAGTAAAGAATTTCTTCCTCGTATCCAATCTAAACTTCCCCTGTTTAAGTTTGAACCCATTACCCTTTGTCCTCTCACTACAGTCCCCCCCTTAAACTGGTTCACCAGTTCCTGTTTTCCCTTCTTCATTGAATTGAAAAACATTGAGGCCAAGTACACTGACAATAAACTGTTAGATGTCATTAAATTTGCCTCTATAGCAATACTGAGCAACATAGTATACAGGTTCTCTGAGGATGTCTGAGTGCCAGTTATGAGCTATTTTTGCAGTAATTGTATTTTTGGTTTGTATCTTAATGATTGTTCTGCCTTTTAGCACTGATTTCCCTGTGGAAGACACAGCTGAAGTGCTAGTCAACAAGCCAAAACAGTCAACAAAAATCACCAACCAAATACAAAGGTGGTGGACAGAGCATCTGTGGTGCTGCAAAAGTAGGCCTATTTACCATACTGACATGTTTAGCACTAGTTTAGTATCAAAGTGGGAAACCTACCATGTGTTGATAATTGCAAATAATCTCAATGCAGTTGAGCTCCCTGTAGACTTGCATGGATCACATGGATCACCATCTAAAGGTTTTTATTTTAACAATTTACTCCATGTTTTATATAGCTGTTATTTGATCTCATGAGCAATAAGGACCAAGTGGTTCTCTTCTGGGTCACATCAAGGGTTGTTATATTTTCTTTGTGGTGATTGAGTTTTTCTTGAGACAGTTGTCACTTGTCTGGCTGCTCCTTGCCAGAGGGGCAGGAGATAATACACAGCAGGGGAACTTCTCCCATTATATCCTACACTTGATGATACCTACCTCCAAATGGACACTTACAGCTTTGCAGAATGTTCTGAGATCAGCAAACTGATTTTGAGTCTCAAATACCTTCTTACACAGTTTCTCAGAAATGCAGTTCTGTTTACATCTATAATTTCCATTGAAAAATGCATACTTTCTTCCTAAACAGACTTCCTGAGGAGTTTGCTAACATTAGACCTTGAAAATTCAAAACTGTACTTAAAGCATTCTCTTTAATAATCCTAATTCTATAGCTAATGTGTGGATTTGGGGATTTGTTTCTCTTTCATGTCCCCCCATCACTCTCAATTTTCTATGAAAGGTGAATAGGAGCAGCCCCTTTCTTTAAGACAATCTCCCTTTTTTGCCCCTCTTCCCCTGCCCCAGCCCTGCTCTGTGCTACCATCCTGGCTATCTGGTGCTTTCCCAATCAATGGTGCAAGGGACAAGTATTCCTTCTCTTGTTCCATGAGATTTGATTTCTTTTCCATCTAAGCAAGTTTCTCTATTATTCTATTATTTTCTAAAAAATAGTGAAATCATCCAGGCTTGCTTTCCTTCAAATTACATTTTTTATTGCTTTCTGTACTTTGTACATCATGCCTGCAATGTCCTCTCTACAGGCACCTTTCACAGCACAGTGTTTAGCTATCTTGAGTTTTCAGGCACCAGATGTAGTACTGACTTGGCATTTCTATTTCTGCTGATCTCCCCAAGCTCTACACTGTCCCCTTCCAATGGCTTTTGAAACTCTTACCCTCCCAGTCTTGCTATGCATTCATAAAGTGATGCTGGTGTTTCAGCTTTTATAGTAGAAAAGGTCATTTGGTTTAGTATTGAGATATCTTCCTGAGGAAGACAAAAGAAGAGAAGAAAAGAAATATGCATTCATATTTAAATTGTGAAAGCTTAAAACCCCTAAACTTGGCACAGAAAGTCAAGGAGCAAACGGACAGGTCAGATAAGAAAAAGGTTCCTGTTGAGCGTGTAGAACTTTCTTCTTTGGCGAAACTGAACCAAAATCAACATTACACTGATAACGAACCAGGAGACAGAACACTGCAAGGTCCACAGCTCAGTTAACTGAAGCTTACCCTTCTGTCTCAAAAGTGGAAATGATTTTGTTTCACACTGCCTAAGCTCAAGACTTTACCATCCAAAGAGTGACAAATGCTGTTCACTTACACATTAAGACATTAATTACTGTTTTCTAAGGGTTATAGTGATGATTAACATGGTCTATTCATTTAGAAGTGACACTCAGAGCATACTAAACCCGAAAAATTTACCAAAAGGAAAATTAGAATTAGCCTTTTGTAGGTAGTTGCTGTCCTTAGCAACTGTAGATGTCAGATTGTTTGCATGCTGATGAAGTAATTTTTATCTTGTTGGGAAGTACCAAGAAAGAAGATATAAAACATTTTTCATGCAAATATGTATTGTTTCATGCATCTTTATACATATAAATTATTGCCACTCATTGCTTTACATGTGGCCAAAAGTGGCTTTAGGAAATTTGTTTTAGAGCCTTGCAGTTAATATATCCATTCTTTCCAGCTGACTGCAAAGTTTGCACATTCCACATCATCACTGTTAAGATTTTAAGGAAGACATAGAACCTATTCTCCAGAGAATATCGAAGCTTGGTTTGAGAGCTGATTAGAAAAGAGACAACTACAAGGCAACACATGGATACTGCAGAATAGGGGGGTGTAAGAACCTCAAGCAGACACTGTAGCCAGAGAACAAATGAGTGAAACAGTAACTACAGAACAGTAGTGATTTATGTGGTAAAAGCTTCAAGAAACTAGAAAAAAAGTGGGGCACCCGAAAGAGGAACATGAAAGAAGACAAGGTAAACATTTTGAAGGCATTGAGAAAGCAAATTTGAAGTGGAGGCACTGTGGAAGAATCACTGACATGGAAATGGAAAACAAACCTTAAGTAAGTAATCAATATGGAAATAATTTGTGGGGAAAGGATTGGATTAAAAATCAACTGTGCAAGAAATACTATGCAGAGCAAGCCTGGCCATAAAAGACCTTGCCAGTGAAGACCAATTAAGTTATGTTGATGTACTGCAGAAGGGGTGCAAGGCATAGATGCTGTGATGAAAATAGCAAGCCATGACAATTATCTGTGCAACACGCTTCATATTGAGTGAGGAGGACTTGTAAAGGTCAAAATTGAGAACTTCTTAACAACTTGCTCTCAGGCAGATAAGGAAGTGGAAATAAACATGCAAATAGAGAAGAACACATGAGAAAGCAAGCTAGAAATGAAAGGTTTTACTTTGAGGCAGAGCCGAAGGTAGTTAAATATCTTAGTGGTTGCCAGTCTTGCTCGATTTTCATCTCTTAGACTTTTTAATATTATTATTATTTTTAGCTCTCTTATGGGAAAGAAGCCAGTACTGTAACATTACAACATCATCTTCAAGCCAGACACATGTTGCAGAAGCTCTTACCCTGCTCTCAGGCTTTACTAGAGCCACTTCTGATAGGCAAGAGAGATTTCATGCTTTTAAATTAACCTTTTGAAAATGATGCCTGCATGTGAATATCTATCTTACATCCACTTAGCCTGAAAAAAGGCAGGAGCAGGAGTGTTAAGATCTTCTCCCCCGCTACGTGCAGTCAAGGGACAGAGAAGCAAGGCTGGACTAAGCTGGCATATGCAAGATGAGTCCATAATGTCTAGAATGGCAACTTGCAATGGGGTCTTTTTTTCTTTTACTCACTGCCTAGATGTACAGAGTTGTAAGGACATTAAGAAATCCAAATTGCAATATGGAACATGCCGTTTAATAAGAAGAAAGCCAATGGATGAGCTGGATGGCAAAACCAGCTGAGCCTGAATCTCCCTTTATGGAGCCTTAGTCACTTGTTTTCAATAGAGTGGCTGAGACAATGATATGCTTTACTATTTGTCATGCTGAGGATTGCAACTAACAGCAGCTCCCTAAAGTCACACTCTGTGTTCATATCTTATTTCTCATCAGCAGACAGCAATCTTGAGATTTGACTGTTGTTTTAATTGCCCTGCTACCTAATTATGAACACCACTGGAGATTTTTTTTCACTACTGAGAATCAAAATAAACTTTCTAGGACCACAATGGCATAAGTAAACACAAGCACAGTGATTCCCTTTCTTTCCTTGCCACACAGTGCTTTGCATATAGCTTGTCCAGTCTCCATCATGGTACATGGTCCATTGATTTTAGACTCCAATATTTACTGCTCTCAGCTGACTCCATGTGTCATCTTCCATTCTATCCTGCTTTCCCTCTTATTTTGTTCCTCATTTTTTCCAGATTGCGCTTCCTCTGTAGATTCTCTTTCCTAGCTTTTCCTGGTCCTTCTTCTGCTCATTGTCACTTAAATATGTGGAAACCCTCTATCCTCACCAGTTCCCTGTTGTCAGAGCTGAAAATCTCCTCAGAGTGGCCTTCATGGGTGGATTGATCCTTTTGCAAGTACAAAATGCATAATACAGCTCCACACCAAAACTTTTACCTCTGCTGCCTGTGGTGTCTTTTCATCTCAGGCTGGACTTAGACTTCATGCCAGCAAATTGACATCTGCAGCTGGAACCCAGAAACAGAAAACAAGAAGTTGACACTTGGTCAATTTTTAGTCTTTCATTGCAAAAGAAAGACCACTCTGCTTTTCTTATGAAGAGGAAATATATACTAGCAATACTACACAATTGAAAATCACACTAAGAAACACCAAAGCTCAATTAACCCTGTCCAAATAAATTTGCTATCCCAAATACTGAATGAAAGCAATAGGAAAGAAATAAAAGATATGAATGAAGATGAAAAACCTTGAGCATAAATTGCTGAAAGATAAGCGAAAGGATAAATTGCAAATCACTATGTGGCCCAATTTTATCATGAGCTGCTAGCTTTTATTGGAGGTATTTTGGATTGTTTCTCTGAAGAGGATAAAACTGATAGTCCTTTCCGCTCAGGTGTTTGTTGTCGCCCTGTTTGTTTAGAAAGAGTTGGCAAAGCCTGTTTTTCTAGAGAAACAATAAGTAGGCAGTGGAGGCAGTGGGAGAAAGTCCCTTTTTGCTGCAGCTCAAGCGCCCTTCCTGCTAGCATCTCAGACAAAACAAATTTTTCTTGCTCTCAAACAGCCTTCATCCACTTGGATGCCATCTCAGCAGGCTACTCCCCTCCCCCAGAATAAGGGACTATGAAACCTCGCGTCTGAGCCTTGTCACTCACTCCTCAGATCCATACAGTCCATGTGTATTTGTGTCTTGCTATATTTGTGTCTCGGAGGTATCAGCTGGCAAGGTGGGAACACTGCATCTGTAGTGCTGTTAGTAAGTTTAGTTGCAAGTTCCTAATGTTGATGGCTTGACATGGCTCCTTGTGCAGCTCATGAACATTGTCACCCCACTGTTCGCAAAGTGTCAAGCTAACCAGGCATGCGCATTAAATGCTGCGCTATCTGAGGCATTCTAGCTCAACCAGCTGGAAAAAACATTAAAAAATCAATCTAAAATGCTCAACAAGTCCTCAGTAGAGTATTTAAGAGCATTTTTGACTGAAGCTTATTTCAGCACTATATTCACTTTGGATATTCCATCATATCTGATGGAATTTGCAACACATCTTGAGTGGTTCTTGGTTTGGTTGTCAGTGGTTGTTTTTTCACAAGAACTCTAATGGTCCTGGGAAAACCCCAGCAATAAAAACAACCAAGCCTTCAAACAAAACCAAAAACAGAACTGAAAAAATAGGAATCAGTGCAGAAAAAAGATGTTTCCAGTGTATGCAAGGATAGTCATAGTGTTAGAAGCTTAAACAGAAACAAATTAATTTTTTTTCCCTAAAAATTAGAGTGATTCAGAAATGATCATAGATTATTATGTTAATTTCCATCCTGGCAGACATGGTGCAAGCCTTATTTACAGAATGCAACTAGGAAAAAACAGAAAGAGGATGAGAGCTTTGGCTTGTGCCAATAACCCAGTAAGTGCAGTACCCTGTCACATGTAATGAAGCTACTAAGACAGACCATGTGAAATGTAGCATTAAGCTGCCTGTTACTTAATCACTGCTGTCCTGGCTTCCACTTGCCTGTAATCAAAACTCCTGTTTGTATGCAGGGGAAGAACGAAAGGGACAATAAACTGAGATGGGACAGGAAGGAGTGTTTGTAAGGTTTTTAGTGAACTGTCTCCAGTTCTCTGCTTTCTCCACAAGATTTCTAACCCCCTTGTTCCTTTCTAAGCTGGCCTGAGCTAGGGCAGGCTGATCATCAGGCAGAGTCTAGCAACAGCCTGCTGCACCACTGCTGTCTCCATCTTACACTGATTCATCTAGTTCTCTTCCTTGGCTGGGCCAGTGTGAGCAGTCTTATGAGCTAGGATGGGCTGCTGGAGGGTCTGCAGATACATGCTCCACTAATATCTTTTGACTTTTAGGTGTTACATGGGTGAAAGCATCAGAACGTGAAGTTTTCTCCCGATAACATTTACAGGCATCATAGGCAGGTCTTGCCCCTCACATCCTGGGAGAAAAAACATGGCTTTGTGTGGTCTTTAGACTGCAAGCTAAGAAGCAGCCTATTGCAGAAGTAGATTCTTACGGACTGAGCAAGAGTTCAACTTCCACTGAAACCTAGCACACACTTAATCCTACCACCAGCCAATCTAATCATGCCAGTCCACCTCTTCCACAGCAGCACACACTCAACAGCCCACCTAGCAGTGATGTACATCAACCCGCATCACATTGTCTTTCCATGTCTAGGTGAGGGCAAGGCTGCCTGAACTGCTTGTCAGACCACGGCTTTGTAGCATGAGTTAGAGCTGAACACCCGCTATGGCATGAGATTTTAAAACAACAGGGAGACTCAGAAATCAGCCTGGGGACATTTCCTGGCTTGAGGAGTGTTATCAGGTGAGACACGGTACAGAAACACATGCTTGAAAGAGTCAGAGGTGTTCAGAAAACTATCCAAAGGTGCTTCCATCCAGGAAGGAGAAGATCATGGCTCTCAGGTTCAGAGGAAAAACCAGTGAGAGCTAAAATGTCTTCTAAAAAGATGGCACTGGAGTGTTTGACTGGAGAGTGTCCTGGGAGTTTCATGGGGTTGCAGGGGAGAAGAAAGGATCTGTGATAATTCTTGCAAGGCACCACTGATTCCATCACGATTGTTCTGGCAGGACCAGATGTTCCTTGCTGTAAGGAGGACAAATAATAAAGAGAACCCAGAGCAATAGGATTTTGTCTTTTTTCATGTTCTCTCTGTTGGGGAAAGAAAAGTAAGGTGTTAGCAGAAATTCATGACCTGTCTGGTTTATATCCTGACACAGGTAGTCACTCACACAAGGTGCTTCTTTTAAATAGCAGCAAAGTTGCTGATCTTGACTGCCTGCCAGATGCACCCTGGCTGTCTTCAGGAAAGTCCCCAAAAAGCTGGTGATGTGGCATAACACCACAGCACCTTTTTCCAGGATCCAAGATAAGATATATAATATGATATGTAATTATATGATATATGGTATTTTATATCATACATGATGTATGATATATGATGTATGATATACGATAGATGATGAGATGAGGTGAGGTGAGGTGAGATGAGATGAGATGAGATGATGAGATGATTCAAGGAAGCAAAGGTAGATCCCTCTCTTACCTCCAGAAAGAAGGTACCCCAGCTCACTTTGGTGATTGTCCTTACACTAGTTCAGGGAGGCCACTCCTCACTGTTGGAAAAGTGCTCATACTGGAGAGAACCAAGCTTTGAGCATTTCTCTCAGACCCAGCCGCTTACCTCAGGGTCATGACCTTCTCCCTGCAAATGAGCTCCTACACATCAGGGAGGAGAGGTACCCAGACCACCCCCCAGGACTCCACCAGAGTACTGGGGAGCAGAGCCCGCACTGCCTGGGGCACTCTGCTAATTCGGGGGCTCTGATGTTGTGAGCCAGTCAATGTGGGAAAGCAAAGTAAAGCAGAGGGGCTGATGAAGCAAAAAAGCCCCCTCTGGATGCTGGCTCTATCTGGCCTGTCATCCACTTCCCAGGGTTTTCCTTGCTTCCTGGGATGTTCATGGAAAGGTGTGGGAGGAGCAGGGCAGGCAGTATGCCTCCCCAAGCAAGGCCTGAAATGTCAGGGCCTCTCATCACAGGTAGGAACCTCATCATGTGAATCTAAAGGAAGAGCCAGTGCTTTGTGGAAAGGTGAAAGTATTTGAGAAAATTGTATTGGACAGTCCTTGGGTATCTTTAACAGGTAAAGTTGTGATGGCATTTATTTCTTTCTCTTGGAAGACCTTGGCTGCCAACTTTGCCTGACATATGATGCAACCTTGGCTCCCCAGCACCACCCCAGTATGGATTTCTGGTGCTGCTGTGAGCTTATGGACCTTTTAATGTAAAATCAGTGTCAGTGCTCAAGTGGGCTGTGTTGCACTAGCTGGCTGTATGAGAGAGGTATAGTCTTTGAACAAAATTATTTCAGAACACTTACTTCATCACTAACTGCTGACACCAATGAAGAGAAGGGAACAGCAGTGAAATAAGCACCTGAAAATCAGTGTTATATGCTGTTTTAGCAACCAAACACTTAACCAAGTACTGAGATTGGTATTACTTGGGAGTTCATTTAAGTTGCAATTCTCTCTTTATTGATGTATTTTCATTCTGTCTCTCTGGGAAGTGATTGTTACAGCTTATTTTCCAGCCTAGTCCCCAAAAGAAACAAAGCTTCCCTGGCCTCTGTGTGTTTGTAAGTGCCAGTGTGTCTATTCCATTCTGTTAACTTTTGAACTACAGGCCACTTGCAATGCACATTAGAAAACAGTTTCATAAAGCTAAGCAGCCAGGTAAAAGAGACTGCAGTAGTGCCTTTACAGAGGACAGGCTATTTTTGACCCCACAAAATCCAACTCTATAGAACATATGGCAGTGGGGACTGAAATTTGTTAGCTTTGTTGCTCACCTGATTATTTGTTTTCTGTACTAAAGCCTACATAACAGGGATAAGCTCTTTCTTGTTAGCACCTCTGCAGTAGATCTCACTAGAGGATATTTACAGGTAGTCAATAAGTCAATCAGTTGGCCTGTGCTGGAATAATATTAAAGAGTGCTGCTGTGAGCTACTTTATTACATTTCAGTTTAGTCCTTGGCCAACAGATGGTCTTTCCAATATTGTCAGGTGGAATTTCAGACAAAAACGCAGGCCAACATTTTTCTCAGAGACCAGCTATATAAAACTAACAGATCGTCACTTTACATTGTATAGATGTGAGCTCACTTTGGGTAAAATTCATGCTGTTATATGCAGGTACCTGGAGACAGGTGATTTGGTAAGTTTTGGCAAGGTCCAGACTGACAGGCAGGCTCCTTGCTGCTCCTCTGCTGTAAATCTCAGCCTGCCTTGCTGACCTCTGTATTAAATGAGGCTACAAAAAGTGACTCCCATTTTGCAGCATTTTCTTCCTGTACTTTCTTCATGAGGAAGAGACTGCTCTGAGCACTGAGAGGCAGCACAGGACAATGCACCCTTTGCCGCAGCAGTGAGCACAAGCCTGGGGAAGAAACCAGCCAACCAGCCAAGGATGGGATTCAAACATACTTTAGTTGCTCTGCTAATTTCAGACACTAGAGATTCCCTGGTAGACAACTCAATGTGATCTTTGCTGCTTAAACATACCTGGCTCAACATACCTTACTGGCTGTTTCAAACCACATTCTAGCTTCCTGCTGTTATTTTGCCTTTGCCTTATATTTGCAGAGGTTGACATTGGGCTTGAAATACGACAAAGCTAAAGACTGCTCCATGTGGCATAAATACATCTGTAACCAATTTCCTCCATTGATAACACAAGGATGGCTCCTTTCTGCTCAGAAAAACAGTCGGCATGTAGGAGCAGTCCCAGCTCTTTCTCTTTTGATTACCCTTGGCTGGAAGCATGGTGCCTCCCCACTCACTGACAGATGCCAGAGGAGTCCTCCACCGGAGGACAAGCCTTCACTCTTCCCAGCTGCATGCTAGTGAGATACGCTGGTACGCACTGTCAGTGAGATGGCTCTTGCATGACTGGGTGGTGTCACATCGGCTCAGGTGCTGGGAGAACATCAGAAAGCTCAGGGTAACTCCATGCCAGGACAGCTTGGCATTGACTGGCTTTTGCTGACTCTTTTCTTTTACATATTTTTACTCTCTGTGTCTTTGCTTCCAGCACCAGTCATCTTTTTATCTCTTTCTACTGATGTCTTTTTGCGAACCTGCCCTAGTCCAATCCCATAGGCCTCCTGGGTCATTGCCAGCCCTCGACCTTCCTCTGACACTGGGAACCATCAGGAGGTCAAACCTCTTCCTCCACACACTTCTTCTACCCTTTTCCTGACTCAGCCCTTGTCCCACATATAAGAAGTCCAACCCTATATTCTGCCTCCTGGTCCCTCATTCATGTCTGTATCTCCCGCTGGCAGATCAGCATGAACTGTGCATTCAGTGTGAAAACAAAGAGGAGACAACCATCATGCCACTCCACAGGCATCTAAAGGCCTGTTAAAGCTATCATTTTAAACACTGAATGTTTTGGGAAGCTTCTGTGCTGTCACAGGAAGGGATGTTCCTCCACATGCTGTATCTGTGGTCTGGGCTGCATGTCAGGGAAACAGCTTCTCCTTCCTCAGGACGCCTTCGTCTCACCAGGCATCTGTCTTCCTGACTGGGCACTGGAATCCTTGGGGAGGATTTTCCTTAGCACAGAGAAGACTCCCTTTCAGATTGTAATCTTCACACTGATCCGCTTGCACTTGTGCACCGTACTTACAGGAACTTACTTGTGACATCTCAAGGAATTTGCTTGGCCACTTCTGTGGATTTTTGAGAAGCTGATTATAACACAATTTATCTCAAGGTTTTTTACTATCCTTTTGCTTTTATTTTCCTTTACAGCAGTGATCTTTCATTTCAGCTCCACTTGTAACTTTTTTCTTGTGGCCTTATACAAATATGGTATACAAATAAATACCTGATACCACATTTTCCCTATATGCACTTTCTGTCCTTGCCAGTCTGTTAACTCAGGTGCCTTCTCTTTCAAAGAGGAGATTTGTTAGCTTTCTCCTCAGAAATAGTTTGAATTTTACTGCTATTCAAGGCTTATTTCCTCTTCTTTTTTCTGAAGTCCTGACAGTCTCTTCAGTGGGAAAATGCTTTGGCAGTTGCAGAGCTGTACTGATGTAGTGGGTTTTCATGGACATACAAGCAGCTTTTCAATACCTGTTTGAAATGATATGGTTTATGCTTTTAATGGGAATAGAAATTTGGTATCTTGTTAGTCATTTAGAAACAAATCTAACTGTTTGCCATATATTGACTAAACAATACATTCTGGCTATATTTTTCTTGGGTAAAAATACTCCTTTCTTCAGTGTCAGAAGACCAATGAGCTGTAGTATCTATTTTGCATAGGCTTATTTTATGCCATAAATCAAAAGAGAACCTGAGGGATATGCAGACACCCCTACTTTTTCTCCAGCTACCAAGTTCACTGCTGCACTAGTAGGCAGTCTGATGACAGGCAGCTACCAAAGCAGCTGAATCATATTTCTTCTTGGTCTGGCATCCCACACAGGTTTTACATCTTTTTAGTAGCTGCCTCATCTAAAGCTGTCCCACAATACCCTACACAAGCTGCAGATGAAACAGTAAGAGCTGTGATCAGAACTTCTTTGGAGCAATATCAAATGACTGAACAATGTGTGTGATTGTGTATAATACTTCAAGCCATACTTCCATTTGATGAGAGCATCAAAATTTTGCTTCAAGCTCAAGCTTTTACAGAGGTTAAAGTAGGAGAGTACTGAAGATGGCAAAATGAAGGGTTTCATTTTTTAACATTTAATCCTGCCAATATCTTGGGGTTCTGAGTCTTTTCAGTTGAGTCTTGGCTACTAGTGATAATCATGTTATGAAATCTTCTTAGGATGTTATAACATGCCAAACTTCCCTTTATATTGCAAAGGTTTCTTTACCTCAGATTATCCCTTTTGGAAATCTCTTGCTTGTCATTTTTTGGGATTGCATTTGGTCCTCTTCCCCCTCAGCTTCCATTGCGTTGATGGCTTATAATCACTCTGTGGTTGGTAAAGTGCATTCAAGTATTTCTTAAGTCCTTTTCCAGTGATGACCTCCTGCATGAGCTCTGAAATGTGCAAACTTGTATTTGGTATGGCTAAAAGTCAACCCATGCCTAAAACTCCAGCTCTCAAACTCATCCAGTTCTTCTTGTATGGCCTGCTAAACTTTCTCTCAATTAATGATGGCCTCAAATAGTTTCAGTATCAGTAAACTTAGTTGAAAAATATCCAGTGGTTGCATCAGTTTTGTTGTGAAAATACCAAGTAAGAGAAATTTCCAGTTTTCATCTCTATCTTTGAAGCCTTCCCTGGTAAAATCCCAACATGTCAGTATTTCTTTTTCCAATACTAAATACAATTTCCTCTCTGAAATAATGACAACAAGAAGATGTAAAAGAACAAATGAACAAAAAGGAAAAAGGAAAAATAAAAAAGAAACTAAAAATAAAGCCATCAGATTGATCACATTATATTTCTTGTGGTTTTATGTTTTTCTCCAGCTTCAACAGTAAATTATGATATGGGGCATTTTGTCAAATACTCCGTGAAATTCAGGTGGATAACATCCATCATAGTAGAGTTTAGAAATTATTTTTTTTTATCAGATACTCACTTTGATACACCTTTGATAGTTCCTATTTCATTTTGCTCCATTTTCCTTTTGCTTCTTCAGCTTTGTTTTAAAAGTTCAAGATTTCCCCTGAAGCCATTCACACTACTGGGGCTGTAAAATTTGCCATTGCTGCCAGAGTGATTAATCTGCTTCCCTGTGTTTCTCTCCCCCTGTGTGTCTTGAATTGCTTTATTTTTGATGTCATCATGCCACGTCTCATTTCAGGATTTAGTAGAACATAGTTAATCTTCTATCTTTGTTTTCCTCTTCTGTTTCAGCATTTTGGGGAGGAACTATGCAGGTCTCCCATATGTACATTCATGAGGTTTAGTTCCACATCTGTTGTGGTAACTTTTATAGCCCCATTCCCATGTGCATTTGGAGTTCTTCATTTCTCAAAAAAAACAAACCAAACCAAACCAAAACCAAAACAAACTAAAACCAAAATACAAACCTCTGGGAGTCAGATTCCTTAACTACAACACTTAGTTTTGGTTATCCTTCGATTTAATTTAACTTGAATGACCTCGGTTCCCAGAATCCCAGAGTATTTTCTACAGCCACCGGTAATTAAAATCAGCTAAAGTGACATTGCCTCTGCCTGGTGGCAGGATAGCCGCAGGAGCTTTACACTAAGAGGTATAGGCAAACATGGAGCAGATCTGTATATCTGCTTGCAGGCGCTGATATGAAGGGTGAGATTACCCAGAGGGAGTGTAAGAAGGGAGAAGAAAAACAAGCCGAGGACATATCCTCATGAATAAAAAAAGACTCAAAGACTTGCAGAGAAACCCATGGTGAGATCACAGGATATTATAGTTGTGGAAAAAAAATGACACCAGAAGCTCTGTAGTGAATGTGTGAGAGTAAATTGAGCAGTCCTAGGTGACTAATGATTCCCGCTGGTAGGACTAAAAAGCTCTGGATAACAAACATGGGCAACACACATTCCCCTGTTAAAACAGGATAAAATTCTGGTGTGACTCTAACCTGTGAATGTGCTTATGTACCAGACTAAATCCCAAGGTAAACTGTAGTTGTTATTGTAGTGTTACACGTCCAGAACAACCTCAGGACTGGAGAGTACGATTGTTTTGTACTATTGATTATTGTTTAAAAGAAAAGAAAATGTGCCTTCTCTTATCGCAGAGGTCTGCATTTGAATACAGCAGCTATGCTTTAAGTGTCCACTCAGTGGATTCTCTTTTGAAGCCTTGCTACTGCAAATTAGTTGTACCAAAGAAAGGAACACATTAAGATTGAGAATAATCATGTGTGATGCCTGGTGATAAGGTCCTAGAAATGCAATGTTTGCTTGGCTGCTCATGGCTAAAGTTATTTGTGTTCTAGTATGTTCTTGGTAGCCCAAGCAAGAAGACCATGGGTTTTGAGGTGTCAGTCAGGAATGTAAGCACTGCAACAGGTGGCCAAAAGAGAACCTGTTACCACTATGTCAGAAAGCCTTTTCTTTATAGGGTAGTGACAAACTGCCTCTTTACCTTGCTATCAGACAGACAGCTCGGGACTGGAACAACATGGGGACATGTTCTTGCCCCATGGTAAGTTATTTTACATGTTAAGAAACCTAAACCATCATTTTTTCCCCCATTTTGTTTTACATATTTTAAAAAGTGGCCAGTGAGAATCTGAATTTATAGTTGGGAATTTAGAGATATGTTCCTTCAAATGGCAAGTTTCCTCCTTTTTTTTTTAATTGACTTGCCGTATGACTGCTACACTTAAGTGGATATAGTGGCATATGCAGGGAAACGGACCTGAGCATAGTTTGGCATGCTGGGACACCCGTTATGAGTGGGTCCTTCCCTCTGTACATATGGAAGAGTGCAACTTGCATGAGTGCTAGAGTTAAAATATGTTTTCTGAAGGAAGCACGTAAACATCCACTCAGTAATACAATTCACATTCTTATACTGATGGTTCATCAGGGGATACATAAAACTACTCTGTAAAGCAGTATTTAATATATGCTCAGCAGTAGGCAGGTAAGAAAGAAGCAAAGATTATCAGCTCAGCTGGATATCAGGTAAGTATCTAGGGAGTCTGTACCATTCCTTCAGGGGATCCTGATTGTCTATTCTGTTAATGTCAGTCACTTCATACTGTTACTGATTCATATTATTAGACCTTTGTTGCTTTCGTAATTTCCCGGTTCAGTATGCTTTTGATTCCTTACATTTTCTTCTTTCTATCTCTCTATTTTTTATATAGAAGAAAAAAAAAAAAAAAAAAAAAGACATAATTTTAGATCTTCTTACATGTATTTCATATTTGTTCACATTTCATGTCTAATAGACTGGAGGTAAAAAATAGAGTTAAAAGAAAATTTGGTATCCGTCAGAGTAGTATAGCCTTCATTTAGGTGGGGAAAAAAAACTGGAACCAGTGACAGCTTTCTTTTACTAGATCTCAACAGTCTTAAATTACACCTCTGCTTACTGCTTTTGTTTCATGCTGTCCATATTTCTGAGGTTTCCACTCTTGATACCTATGCACAGCAAAGACAGAGGAGCCAAAAGAAAAACTACTTTCTCAGGGCTGGATTGCTTTCCTCCAGTGAGTGCTAATTAGAAATATAAAGAGTAGCCTTTATAGTTTTAAATAAGATTTAGTAGTTGAAGAGAGGTTAATACTTCTGTGAATGTTTTGAAAATTCTTTTCCTCTGTAAACAATCTCCAGAAGCCATTGCAATATTTTTTATATTTTCCCTGCTTCATTCTGGCCTAATCATAACCCAGACGTCTGTTTTCAACACAGCATTTGTTTGACAATAATAAGAACTCATATCTTTGCAAAGGGAATTGAGATGTCATTAAAAATGTTGTTAACCTGAAAACAAAGAAGAGGCCCACCTGTTTGTGATGTCAAGTTGTGTGCTTCTTGCATGGCAGGTATGTATGTTGCAAACATCATGAAACAGCAGTGGAAGAGTATTTCCTTTTGCCCTCGGAGAGAAGTTGTTAAAATTAAAACTGAACTTGGCATTCAGTATGTGTAGAACACAGAGAATAACATTATTTTTGCCAGTAATTCATCTGGAAGATTTATATTTGGTGTAGTAGAGATGACGGATGAAAAAAAGCATGCTGTAAACTACCTTTAGTACTGACTGCCTTGTCCTTGGCCAGGGAAGATGTTGCTTGTGCTCGTATGCTGAGGTATCCTTCCCAGGGCAGGAATGGAGCATGGATGGCATAAATTTATTACAACTTCCTCTGCTATCCATTAGAGCAGATTTACAATCTGCTTTGCTCTGATTTAGGAGCCAGAAAAGAAGCTCTTTGGCTCCACCCCCTACTTTTTCTATATGAATAAATAATAGTAGTTGATAAAGAAAAATTAAACTACAGTTGTCTTTGCTTTCATGGTGAGACTTATCAGCAAATGTGAGCAACTTACTGCTTGCATATAAAAACTCCTTGTAGATAACTCATATTCTAAACCTTCCCAACTTCTAGTAATCCATTTAGAAAGAATGTTTATATCTCTTCTACAGTATAAAATAATTTTGTCAATATTTTTTTCTCTTCAATGTCATTACAATGTTATCTGTAGACCTCCAAGGTCAGCAGCCTAAATGCAATGCTCTTTCTTCTCAACACAGACCATTGGCAGCAGGTACATTTCAACTGATTTACAATCTAAAATTTTTCGCTAGGCTTTCTGTGAAATAACGTGCTGCAAGACAGCATTTCATTGTGCAATTTTTTACATGCTGTTTTCTTGCATCGTCCAACAACGATAATATTTCATTTAAGCCTTACAGTTTGTATAACTTTGAAAATTTAAAATTGTAAATAGCTAGTTGCTATTTCTTCCGTCAGAGTTTACCTCATGCATGGATCTATAGAATTATAAAATTATAGAATGGTTTGGGATGGAAGGTCAGTGAAAGCACTGAAAGGCCACAGTAAGTAAGGTCTCTCCGGTTCTTTCTCTTCTCCAGGCTGGGTAATCCCGACTGTCTCAGTCTGTCTTGTGCTCCAGCCTGGAGATTTTCTCCACCCCTCTTGTGGCCCTCCTCTGAACCTGCTGTAACAGGTCCATGTCTGTCTCGTACTGGAGACCCCAGAGCTGGTTGCAGTAGGGTTTCCCCAGAACAGAGTAGAGGGAGAGAATAACCTCTCTCGACTTGCTGGCCATGTATCTTCTGATGCAGCTCGGGATGTGATCGGCCTTCTGGGCTGCGAGTGCACACTGTCATCTTTTGTCTAATTTTTCACCCACCAGTATTCCTAAGTCCTCTACTGAGCTGCTCTCAATCTATTCACCCTCAAGACAGTATTAACACTGGCGGTTGCCACAACCCAGGTGCACTTACACTTGGCCTTGTTGAAATTCATGAAGTTTGTATGGGCAAGTTAACAATGAAGCATGGTACCTCAGATGGTGAGAGGAGCAAGATCACGAGCTAGTGGCCAGCATGTAGCAGAATTCTCTTGAGACTATAATTTATTGAAGCTTATACTCAGTAGAAAGATCTCAAAAGAGCAAATACTTTAGATATCTTTGATTTGTTGAGTTTGTAAAATCCAGAAGGTCAAACATCTTGAAGTTAAGAAGAGGTTTAAGGAGCTTTTCATATTTTGGATAGGCTAACAATGCACACACAGAAAATTTCTGCCGGCTATTGTGACTTTGCTGTCATGAAATAACTAATGATCATGCACTTAGTTGCATAGTTCCAGCTCAAACCTGAGATTTCCTGTGTTTGGAGTCTAGTCTTCAGGGTAGAACTGACTTCAAGGTGCAAAGCCTGATGAGTTTCTGGTACTCCCAGCTTTTTCAGTAAGTTTATCCTGGCCACAAGGCTTTGTTAGCTCTTGGTCCCTCAGGAAACTTCTGATATTTAATTTGCTGAAGCCTCTTCTTTTTCTGGAGCAGGAGAAAACTGAAAAACTCTCACTAGAGAACAGAAAAAGCTTTGTACCCAAGTGTCAACAAATGCAGAAGAATTTGTGCTGAAGACAGCCCAGCAGTAGCTGTGTGACTCATCTGTCTGCCCAATCTATCCACCTTTTCAGATTCACGTGACTGATTGATGCTCTACCCCAGAACTGCAGAATGCCTTTTAGTTAGCCTTTGCTTTATTACTCCTTTTTTTACTTCTTGGATGCAACCAATTATTGTTCAACATGTCGATACTTTAAAAGATGGGTCCTGGCATAATTTTGTCATCTTAATTTTCTGTCTGCCATTTCTTGCTATTTCTTTTTTTTTTTTTTTTTTTTTTTTTTCTGGGTTTTCTTTTTTTTTTTTTTTTTTTCCTTTTCACAGTGCTAGAACTCCATCAATTACTAGTACAGTACCTATCTCAATTGATGCTACATTTTAGATGCATATGTTTTCTCTTCCTTCATGAGTTGCCTTCCTTTAGTCTTGATTTTAGGTTTTGATTCAAAGTTGTCTGCACTGCATTGATTCAGAGACAAATGGTGAAAACTCCTTCATCTTTGCCAGGGGTGGGAGAAGAATGGGAAGAGGCAAACTTTTAGCACACTGGATTTTCATGATAACAAGAAAACTTGATGGAGATTGAATGCCACGGCTGAATATTGCTGTTGATTTGGCAGTTTTTTTAGCTCTAAACATTCAGTTAAAATCAAATTTTTGCTACCAAAGGAAGAGTTCTGAATAAGTGATGTTTCACATAAAGATTGCTTGGCTGGAAATAAACAAGGGAGGAGGAAGGTCTGGGTATGTTAGCTAGCAGAATAACTAAAAACTCCTTGTCATGTAAATAGGATACTGGGGAATAATATTTAGGAATATGAGCTACAAGATGAGACCTTATGTGAAGTTCCATTCTCTGATGTTAAATAATTATGTACTCAAACTAAGACATATGTACATAGGGCCATTGAAGGATAATGGGTACACCTTTACAGTCAGAAAATGAACGAGCTTTGCTCTTCTTCAACCTAGTACTCACTACAAAGGCTGAGTGAAGATTTTTTGCCTCTAAAAACTTTGTAAAGGAAATATCAGGGCAATAAAACTAGTCATAAGGGAAAATAAGAAGGCAAAAATAATACATTCTGGCTGGAACAGAAGAGGCATTTTCAAAACTTCAGAGTAGCCAGACTGGGAGAGCTGCTCAGAAGGACATGTCCGTGATAAAGCACTTTAGTACTTTAAAATAATTGTTCAAAAAGTTCATGAGAGTTCATACGCACAAAAGAAAATAATGTCTGCAGAAGATACTGTAAGCAGCTGCAGTGCTGCTCCTGTGTCAGGATGCTTCATTCAGAGGAAGGACTTTGGAGAAGGGCCACATGCTTGGCAGGTGTCCATGGCCAGAAGAAAAAACTGAACCCATGCTAAACCCAGACCTGTGCCTCTAACTACTGAGATGCTGGCTAAATGACCACATCCTTACATGAATGCTTTGAGGATGTAGTGACACAGGTAACTTGACAAAAAATGGCAGGAAGCTTTGGAGTGACCTGACCTATACATTTTCTCATATTTAATATTCATCAAACCCAAATTCATTAGCTTTCTTCAGATCTTCCAGAAATTCCGAGTTAAAATGGTGCCACTTTCATGAAGCAAAGGCTCTATAACACTGTACTTTATAGAAATAATAAAGTGATAACCTCATCTAAATAAACTTTGGTTTAACTTGACTTGAGATGGACAACATTCTCATTTGTTTATTTACCATGAATAGGATCTCGGTTCTACCATTTTTAAGACATTCCACTTAAATTCCACTGAAAAATACTACCAAAACCTAGGTTGTTAATGAAAACGCAAGAATGAAATTTTAATTAAAAGCTTTGGTAATTGGTGTGGTTTGCTTTGCATAAACAATCCTCTGCTCTGGCAAGACTATATTTACTTTCAAGATTTTCTGTAAGAGGGGTTTTAAGTCATTCATAAGGGGTAATGGCTTCAAACTTAAATAAGGAAGATTAAGGTCACATATAGAGAAGAAATTCTTTACTGTGTGAGTAGTGAGGCACTGGAACAGGTTTCCCATGGAAGTTTTGAATGCCCCATCCCTGGCAGTGCTTAAGGTCAGGCTGGATGAGGCCTTGAGCTACATGGTCAAGGTGTCCTAACTAAGGCAAGGGGATTGGAACTAGATGATCTTAAGGTTCTTTACAACCCAAACCAGTCTATGATTCTATGATTCATTTTGCCAACTTAAGACCTTGTAATGCTGTGAAACACTCAGCCCATCCCAAAAGTCCTTGGCCAGAGGATGATGCAGTGTTACCATATATTAAGGAGCTGAATGTAGTTCATTGTTGGATTTTGCAGATTTCTTACCATTTGCTTTGCTAGTTTTGTTGATCTGTTGTCCTTTTCTCATCTTTGCCTCAGCACCTTCCTTTTCCTCTTCTTAACCACTCAAGATTGTAAGATTTTTGGGGAAGGATTATGTCTTGTTGGCCAAAAATATCTCAGCAAACAGGACGAACAAGAGTGGCACCTTGTAAACAGAAAGAACTTAAAGTTCTTTCTCATTAGTTTTGGCCTTGGTTTAGGTGATAAAGCCAAAATGTAGCTTACATTGTAATATGCTCTTTTATTCTTCAAAAAAGTATCCGGTCTTACAGCTTATCTGAAATCTTGTCTCATGCAAAAGAGCAAATCAGGGAATGATGTGCTTGTGTGTGGGTGTAGTAAAGGAGGAAGGGAAGAGAATGGATTTCTGTATACTTCATATCCCCAAGGGATATGAATGAGAATGGATTTCTGTATCCCTTGGGGATATGAAGTTAATAGATTTCTCCCTCCCTCTTCTCCCATGATGACAGCAAAATCAGCTTTTGTCTATTGCTATAAACTGCTCCTGTACCAAATGAAAACATGGTTGTAGAATCCCATAGTTTTAATGATAAAAAGTCAAGGATGTCTTAAAAAAAAGAAAAAGATGCCTTCTAAAATACAGAAGAAATGTGTGACAGGTTTCTGACCTTTTCACCAGTCACATACAGTACAGACAGAACTCCTGCACGACGTGTTGCAAGGAGAAGGAAGGGCGTGTTTTCACACACACTCCTGAATCCTCTTCCCTGACTCAGAACTAGACTGTTGGGCTGATGCCTCTCATTAAATTAACTAAGAAATAAAACTAAAGGAAGTCCTTAATCCCTGAATTATGTTAAAGTGTAAGGTTGGATACAAACATAAATTTAAACACTCCACTGGACGTGTCCAGGTGTATGCTGTTTAATGCAACACTGCCACAGCATTTGCAAGCTTCTGAAGAGATGGCACAATTATTCTTATTTACAGATGTGAAATTGGACAACAGTTTTTCATGAAACCTCTGATGGCTTCAGGGGCATCTGAGCTTCTGGCTCTTTCCCAGAAAGCCACCCAAACTGCCCTGTGTTCAGCAGTAGCAGTCATTTTTCTCCTTCTTAGTAGCTGGTGCAGTGCTCTGGTTTTGACTTCAGCCTGAGAGCAGTGCTGATAACACTGATGTTTTCAGTTGCTGCTCAGTGATGTTTGGTCTGACCAAGGACTTTCTGAGTCTCATGTTTTGCCAGGGAGGAGGGGAAGCGGAAGGAAGCAGAGACAGGACACCTGACCCAAACTGACCAAAGAGGTATTCCATACCACAGCACGTCATGCCCAGTATATAAACTGGAGGCAGCTACCCGGAAGGTCTAGGTCACTGCTCGGATTGGGCCGGCTATCAGTCGGCGGGTGATGAGCGGTTGTATTCTCTTCCCTTGTTATTTCCCTTATCATTATTATTGTTGGTGGCGGCAGCAATTGGTTTGTGTTATACCTTATTTACTGGACTGTTCTTATCTCAGCCCGTGGGAGTTGCATTCTTTTGATTCTCCTCCCCATACCTCTGGGAGGAGGAAGGGGGCGAGTGAGAGAGAGACTGCTTGGTTCTGAGTTACAGTTGCACTTAAACCACAACACAAACACAGCCACAGCACATGGAGACCTACACTGCTCAGTTGCATGCTAGTAGTGAGCACTCCCGGTCATTCACTGTGTCTGCAGGTTTCCCCATCACTTCTCATGGTGCTACCAGAAAAATGCACCAGCCTTGGAATCCTTTACCCAGGGTTGTGCATGACATCTGCAACAGGGCAGCTTTCCTGCCTACTAAGAGAAATCCCTGAGTGAGGAGGGTGCAATGGGATGGAGGAAAGCAACTGCACTCTACACCTTGCTGGCGGAACACAGCCAGGTGTCCCCAGCATCCCTTCTGCTCCCTAGCAAGGGGTACTGCCTTTTGTCACTAAGGGGAAAAACAAAGTTGAACCATGAGCTGAGGAAGGAAAAGGAGGAAAGTACTTAGTGTTTAAACAGGTATGAAAGCCTTACTATCTTTCACAGCCTGCAGGCTGATTTTAGTCATGAGCAGCTAGCAGGTAGGCAAGCAGACTAGTGAGTACATAGGTGCAGGAAAAGTTTACACAGACTGAAATTAGTGAGAAGTTGCTTGAAACTGCATGTGTGGAAAATCTAGAGCTTCTGTGAGTTTTATGGTGTCCTGCTATTGTAAGTGTGAAAAATATATATATATATAGATTTGACAAGCACTATAATGACAACTTCATTGCCATGTATGATGGAGGAAGTTTTCTTTGCAGGAAATTTATTTTCACTAAACCTCATCCCAGCAGTTTCTTTAAAGACCCCCAGAGCTTCTGTTTACTTATTTGCATAATACAAAAGCCTTAGTATTATAGATCATGTATTTCCTTTTCTTTCACCCTACTTCTTTCTCTCCAAAAGTCAGTATTCCTCCCCAAAATAATTTATTTTGCTGTAAATTTAGAATGTGTTTGATAGTTATTGAAGTAGAGGATTAAGAGGGCAGGCAAAGACAACCAGCAAACCCATCCTGCAGCTCTTCTAATACAGTGCAACCCTTGATATGTTATTTCTTTCTTTAGTCTCTCTTTTCAAGAAAAAGTACTTAACAGTTCTCACAGTCTGCTCATTATATGACTAAGAAGACCATATACAAATGTGTGCCTAGGAGGAATTTTCTGAACTAACTGGCCTACTGAGGAGCCTTTTGGCACTTGGGCAAAATTACTTTGCTAGAAAAACACACATCATCAATCACCTCTATTTTTTAGCATCTACAGAGAACATATGCAACTGCAAACAGCCCCTTCTGTGTCTGCTTCAAGTTCACACCAGACGCCATGCCAGCTGTTCTGCTAGTTCTGCACTTGGAGTATAAAAATATAGCTGTAACAAAATTCACTTTTCAAAAATTATTATTATTTTGGCATCCCTTCAATCACAAAAAGACTGTCCTGTTTTTGCATCCCACCCTTTTGGTAAGCAGTCTCTACTTATGTATGAGATTTTGGCACAATGGATGAGTGCCAGTTTGCAGAACTTCCTATCGTAATGAGAAGCATCTTCTCCACCAGCCAATACCAGCTGAGCATGTTGATTTATATGCCCTTTGCACTGCAGATGAAGCTGCCTGACAGGTTTTTATGGGGGAAAGATGGGAAAATGACAGATGCTCCAAGCCACACCTTTCGTTGTACCATAGGGGTGAGTTTTCTGGTGTATGCACAACTTACAGCTGGAGCCAGGGCTTCCCAAAGGAGCTCAGCTGTTATTCAGGCTGTTGTTCAGAAGAGCTCTCAGCTCATCAGGCATCAAGTACTTGAGAAATCAACATCCTATGTGTAACAATCCTTCTTTTTTTTTGTCCCAATTCACTTGTGTATCATTTCAAAGTTAATTAAATCTATCTGCTGAGTTTGGAGTAATTAAACTAGCATAAGGCCTAGATGAATATACACTCTCTCTCTTGATTAAAGGAATAAGACTTTATTTCAAGTGTTGTTCTCCATGTGTTAATTTGGTGCATGCTGTATAAAAGAGCCATTTCAACTGACACAGCCTGGTAAAAGTGCTGTGGCAATGCAATTGCACACTTACTAATGGCACATTTGAAAATGGGCTGCTCTAAGGTCAGTCTCTCAACATCCTGGCATTACACCTGCATGTTTGGACCTCCTTTTGATACCAGAAAAATCAACTGTGACTTGGTGAAATATCCACAAGGCTCAGAAACTGATTTCTGCGCACATTGTGTAGGACTGTGCTGTGTGCCCTTCTAATCTTGACCCATATGGTCCACAAAGGTAGGAGTCTGGGTCCAGTTAAAATCATCAGATATGCCCAGGCACTTCACTCCTCCCCTTGGAGAAAGGTGAGGGCACAGAACATATCTTATATGACGCAGATGGTAGGCAAGATTGGCATGGGGAAAGGAGTGGGATAGTTTGTGTCCATGAGCCTGGACTGCTCAGTCTATCTGGACAACTTGAGTTAAAACCTTGGCTTTGAGACATCTTGCTGCTAGAGTTACACCAACAAGACTGGAATGTTGTATGAGCATTCCCAGGGTCCTTCAATGGCTAGTGGGAAGAAACAGGCATTTACATGCTGGATTCGTTCTTCTTTGAACAGGGATGAATCACACTCCAGAAGAGCCTCTTTCTCTTCACTGACCATAGAGGGACCCTAGGGTGACAACTTCAGTGCACATATCGATAATGTAAAAACCTACCTCTGGTGAGATGAAACTCACAGTTAGTGTCAGTTCCCAGTACTTTAAAAAGAGAAGGTAGCTTACAAGAGAAAAATGCCCCATAAAATGAAAGATGAGAGTTTCCCTCATTGTATACCTACGATAATCTTGCTAAATGACATTTGGCAAGATGAGCAGGGAGATGCTACCACAAAGACATACTCTGAGGTTGTAGCTGAGATGGACAGAGTAAAGAAAGACAAGAAACTGGCCTTTCTATTATTTAATACAAAATAAAACAGGGAGTGGGAAATAAGAAACAGCAGAATTGTGATTAATCATGAATTAGCTACATTTATTTCCTGCAGTGACCCATCAGGAGCCTGCCATTTGGAGCTGAATCAGTCCCTAAGGTCAGGTGTACTGAAAATCATTTCCACTGAGCTGATACTGAGCACAGTTTTCAGTCTACACATGCGAAACAAAAAATACCCCTCAGCATTGTTACTCTTCAGTGGTCTCAGAGGTATCTTTTCAAAGATAAACAGGCAGCTGCTGTTTAACTATGCTTGATCTCCATGTGAGCAAGGATTAGGCACTGAGTTTTGCATCTACGTCACTATTTGTGCCATTTAAAATATAAAAAAGTGCCAGCACTGTAACTCACATGCCTTAAACAAGCCCTTTGGCAGCTCTGGTGCGTTTTTCTGGTTGGAGTTTTAAGGTATATTCATCACCTGAAGGAAGTTTTTAATAAATTGTCACCTGATCTTTTGCTGTTCGTTAAGCATACAGTAATTTGAAAAATAGCCTTATCGTTCACCATCAGAAACCACTTCATTTGCTGTCTGAAAGGTCTGCACAAAGACATACTGCGTTAGGTGAAGGAGGAGACAATGCATTACTCTTTCATCGTCTGGGTATGGTGCTATCACTGTGCTATTACCCAAGTAAGTGAACAAGCTGGGGATAAAACAGAATGCACTGCTCCACTGTAGCTGTGGCCACAGAGAAAACAAAGAACAGTTGCAATTGCCTGTTTGATGGCAAAGATCTTGCTAGTGTGTCTTAGTGACCCAGAGAAGGCTTCTGTGGGAGGAATGTCACAACCTCATGTCCTGGCCTGGCATTGGAGTGAGACACCCCTAAATGCTGTCTCCAGGGTGCTGGGACCAGCATATCAGGGCCAAGCACAGACCTACAGCAGTAAAACTATAGTCAAGTGTCTGCTGGTTCAAAGATACCTGTAGGGTGATGTAATGAGACTAAAGCTCATCAAGGGCATATTTTTCGGCTTTGATAGTTTCCAGAAGAGCACATATGAACTGTTTGAGGATCAATCCTCACCATGCCATGATGTGGCAGACTTGTTTCTTTCTGAGAAAAAGTAGCATTTCTGTCATGGCCATCATGGGAGTGATGGAAAATTGGAGAAAAGGGAAATTACTGGACACAATGGAAATTAAAAAACCCAGTTCCAGCCACATCTCAAAAACAGGTTTTTATCAGGTGTTCCCAAAAGAAAACAAAGCAAGGATTTTGGCCAATGTCCTTGGAAATTGCTTCTCAAATAATAGGCAGAAATGCTTTTGGGCTTGTGTAGCTTGCTTCAAAGTTTATAAATGCTTCAGTCTGCATCTGTACAATCTCTCCTGTGTGAATATTTCTTTGCCTAGCATTTTAACAATGGCTGTTTAATACAGTGTTCAACATTTGCAAAGCACTACTTGCCTGTGTGGAGAAGTAGCAATTAATACTAATAGATTTTTTTTCTTGTTACAAAAGTCCACAGCCTTTAATCAGTATGGGTATTGGAAGGAGACCTTTCTCTAAGAAACGGGAAATAGGTGAAGAAACAAAGGAGAAAAAGTAATATATTTAAGGATTTGCCTTTTCCTCCCCTTTTCTAATGTAATTAACTACTTGCTTGTTCCAATACATATGCCTACTGTTCTTGTTACTGCTTCTTCCCTAACAGCTCAGTTCTTTCTCTCTGGATTTCTTGTCTCTGTTTTTTCACTGGCCATCTCAGCTCTGGAAGGTTCTTTTAGCAATTCTGACCAGCTACTTAGCATCATTCAAACAGCCTGCCATGGGATCCTCTGCACCATGGTTCTGGGCACTCCCTTTTACAAATGACAACTGCACCTTTGAAAACCATTATGGCATCATGGTTCAGTTCCTTTTTAGATATCTTGTAGCTTGGGACTTGACTCTAATCCACCCCACTACCCACCCCTGCCACAAGTACCTTCATTTCTTGTTTGCTAATTCCACTTACTCAGCACCTTTTCCCATCACCTGATCCTCTTCATGGCCTGCATTTTCAGTTATCTGTTTTCAGAGGAGCGTGATGACTACTTCAGTCCCAGTTAACTTTCATTCTTGATCTGCAGCTTCTGTATTATAGGCTTTGTGTCTTGGTTTCTACAGTTTGGAAAAGAGCAATGCTTTGATCTTCAGATTTGCTGTAAGAATACTATAAAAGAAAATACATAGAAGATATGGGGGCTTGGAGATAATTAAACTGGTCATTGACAACTTCTCACCTCTTCTGCCTTGTGTGGAAGGTAGATATTTCTTTCTAGTTAAGCTGATTAAACTTCTAAAATATATATATGTGATAATTTTTCACCTGAATCAAGAAACAGAAGCTAAAATTTCTGATCTGTGTAAGTGACCAAGTAATTCAATTCTACCCCATGATGAAAACATCACAATGGAAAAAAAAATATTGCAGGAAATACAGAATAAATCAATCTTGTGTACATGTTGACATCCACTGTAATGCGTAGGATGCTTTAAAACCTTAAGGAGGCTGCCAAAGAAAACAACAAAACTCCCAGTGTTTGACACCTGCAGGTCTTCGTAGTCTTTACTCTTTCTAGTCTTTAAAACAATTTTTCTTTTGTTTAAATTAAAAACTTGCTAAGGAAGAAGCATTTCAACGGCCAGAAGAAACCACCACTATTATTTTAATCTTTTGCTTATTTAAGAGATTAGAATGGAGCCAGGTTTTCAGATCTGTGGTTTAAGGGAAAACCGCTAAATCACAATTCCCTAATAAAAAAGCTACCACTTCTGCCATGTTAGACATTTGCCTGAAAGGGGAGGACAATGAAAGGTATGGAAGATTTTAAATTCCTCTTAGAGATCCTGGAAAGGTGGTAGGAGATGGAAGAGAAGGGAGGGAGTGTGCTGGGAAGTAATGCATGACAAAGGGAAGATAGCATAGAGGATGAGATGGGATAGTACCCGTACGATCTTCCAGAGATATTTTTTTACTTTTTCTCATCTCGAGATGGAATTTATTCTGAGGTAAAAACTAGTTTGATGCCAGCTTAAGGGATATTCATACTGAACACCTCTAGAAGTAAGCACTAAGCAAAATCTACCTCACAATAATCTCTGTACAGGGGCAGATTCTTAGTTCCTGCCACACTACAGTATCTGAACCTCCTCAGATTTCAGCCTCCAATTTGGACACAAAGATGTCTGCAGACACCTGGCTTCTTGGGAAGTGTCCAGAGGTATGTTGGATTACACAGCTATTGTGTAAATGGCTCTGGAAATATCTATCCAAACCCCCATGACTGGTTAGCCAGGAGCACTCAGTGTTCTGCAGGTGGCCAGAGGAGAAGGGGTGCAACTTTGATGGTCCTATGGCATGTCAGCCTTGTTTTCCACGTATCTTTTGGGGAATATTGAAAGACAGAAACTCATTTGACTGACAAAACATGTTTTCAGAGGGAGAACCGAGGCAGGTACAGAATGACTAAATCTTGCCAGTGTGTCTTATTAATGAGAACATTTTGCTAATTAGGATTTATTGTGGAGAGGTTAAACTGTTTCTGTGGTTCTGTGGTCAGTGTTGTATTCTTGGAAGACTGAAATCCTGGTCTAAAAACTGCAAAATATTTATCAAGCATCTACCACTAAGAGACTCCTGCTGCAATAAGCTGTATATCGTAATAATGAGCAATGAGGTTTGAAGTAAATAAATGAAAAACAAATATAAAAGTTACTTTCCAGAGTGGCCCATTTAACCATCCCTGGGGGAAGCTTGGACTGTTGTAGCGAATCCAACTGAACACAGTATTCTTCAGGACTCTTACTCATCTGCTTTTACGGTCCTCAGAAAGCAAGAGAAAGGTAAACATTTTCAATTGAAAGTCCAACAAGTTATTGCAAAATTTTATACTGTGTACTCCAATCATTTCCAAGCACTTAATGATATTTTTCAAGCTCCTTTTTGCTCTCAAAGTAGTTAAATGACTGTATGAGGATGACACCGGGGAAAAAAGGATTACTGCTATTTTGTTGTGAGGGCTCCTGTGGGATTTTGAGGAAATTGATTCAACAAAAATTACACAGAACAAATTTGCAGTGCCAATGGAGAGGAATAATAGTCTCACAGTCTGCCTGTCTGTATTATCATTATTATTAATGGTCTGTGCTTGCATTTCTAGGATACAGTGTACCTGAAGTGGGAGGACTAGCTGTTCTTTGGGACTGAGTACATTTGGATTCAAAGCTGCAATTTTTCTGGATACAGGATACAAACCTGAGGCAAGTGCATGCCATGAATTTATTATCTCTCAGTATCTTATTCTCAGGCAGTCACATGCGCTGCACCTATGCCCTTTTGTGCTCTTTTCCTTTCTTTTTTTCCCCAAAGTGTTAGACTGCCAGGGATAATGCTGAAACCCAGTCTAACTTCAAATGCACCTCTAGAGACCTACTGGATGAATTGCTTCTCTTCTGTCAACAGAATTTTTTTCTCCTGCACATCATTTATGTCTCCCATTTTCACCATAACTTTGCAATGGGTCCTTCCAGACCTCACAGTTGTCATCAGCTCTTAAAATTGTTTTGCACAAGAAATGAAAGTGTCCATGTTGTTTACTCTGACATATAGTTAAACAAGCACCCACTTTTTTACTGTGCACACAATATTCTGACAATCTTCTTTAATTTTAGAAGGCTAATCTGCATTCATACTTTCGTAATAAGGAACACGTTTACTTCTAACAGCCAGCAAAGGAAAGCAAATCAAGAATGAGATCAGCCTCACATATCAGATTTCAGGTATATTCATGTGGTAAGAAATCTTTTGCTATCCAAAAAATACAAAAAATACACCATTTTTTTCAGAAGCGGCTATTTAAAAAAGTTAATTTATTGATTATTTCTGCAGGAAAAATACTGGACACACCACCTTAGTAGAGTTTTGCCTGTCAAATATGCTAAAGATGAAGATTTTTACCATCCATCTCTCCTCCCAGACTCTATATTTCCATGCAAAACGACTTGTCCTTACTGAAGATATCTTATACACGAAGACTAGGCATGCTGCAGAAAGGAAATGCTAGAAATGGATGGTAATATTCTTATGAGGAACGGCTGAGAGAACTGCAGTTGTTAAAGCCTGGAGAAAAGGAGGCTTAGGTGAAACCCAATTGCTCTCCACAGCTACCTGAAAGCAGGTTGCAATGTGGAGGGTGTTGATCTCTTCTCCCAAGTAACAAGCAACAGGACAAGAAGAAATGGCCCCGTGTTGCACCAGAGACAGTTTAGATTGGATATTAGGAAAAATGTCTTTCCCACAGGGGCTGCCAAGCATTGGAAAAAGCTGCCCAGGGAAATGATGGAATCACCATCCCTGGAGGTGTTTAAAGGACATGTGATGTGGCACTTAGGGACATGATTTAGAAGAAGACTTGGCAGTGTCTTCTTAATCTTTGGATTCAATGATGTTTAAGATCTTTTCAAACATATATGATTCTATGATTCTAAAAATTACTCCATTTGGACTGAAATAAAGGCAGCATAAATGGTGGTATTACTGAAAGAAAAGGTTTTTTTTTTAATCATGAATAGTTAAAATGGGGCTTGTGGAAACAATAAGGCACTGAAGAATAAGCATCTATAACTTTTGGCCCAATTACTGATGTGGCTAAATCTGCATTGAAAGCTTTATTTTGGAAAGGCATTAAAAAAAGAAGACAAAATGGGTTGTTGTGTATCTTCTAGTAAGTAGATTTGTATGTACTAGAGTATGTAAGTTTTCCAAGTCTCTAACAAACACTCATGTTGGCAGTTTCTTAAGAAAATGTAAAAAGAAGAGCTATAGCAGATATCATTCAAAAGACTAGTGAATACTCAGATTTTAGAAGATGAAGGGAAAATATTTCTTTGTACGTTACATCCGCTACTTACCAAAACCACCAGACTTTTTGGTGAAATGAATCAGAAAATCTATGTCATGTATTATTTGTGACATTAAGTAGTTGCAGTTTGCAGGTGAAAGGGTGGCAGAAGGAATCAAAGCATACAGCTGAGATTTTAATATGAAACACTACTTATATTCTCCAGTGAATTCTTTCAGTAGCTTATTGTTTCCTATCAAACCTCATTGTCTGTGGGCTTCTATATGCCCCTATAAACACTATCACTTTGGACATGATGTCACTAGTTAATGTAGTCATTCTGTGACTGGCTCTCTTGTGATAGGTGCTGTTCACAATTGGTTTGAGGTAACAGGCTTCTGGGAAGGCATTCACAGCTGGGACCTGGAGGGAGACTGCTCTGAGTCTGCAGCTGGTAGACATACCAACCTAACATGAGTTCACAGGTGAATCGGGTGGTGATTTGGACCACAGTGCCCATGAGTTGGTAACACAATTCTGTAGAGGTTTGTCTTCAGACAGTGTAATTAATACTATTAATTAGTCAAAGAAGTTAATGAACTCAGGCTGGTCTGCCTGGTGGTCTGGCCACCTAACTGAAACAGCTAATACTGTTCCTGTTTTTTCCGCACTATGTGTCCATATTTCCCACTAACAAAAAAAGTTACAGTTTTATTTCCTATCAATTTCAGCTTATATTAATCACAGCTAACAATACGCTGGTGCCCCTGTGATTAGTTCAGACACACGCCTGTCTTAGCATGTTCAATTCATCGCACAGAAACTTACAGCCTGAATTTCAGAAAGCCCAATAGATTAAACTCAGCAAGCGCTACAATTGCTCACTGCTTGCAAAGTTAGGCTGTTAACGCTGCATGGCTTCCAAAACCTTTGATATTTTGTACAGCACTTCCTCTCTCATCTAACTTCACACACTGTTCATTATAACTGTTAGGAATATGAGCACATAGAATTATCCTGTAATCAGGCATAAATTTAAAAATCACTGTATCAATTTCAATGATAAAATGATAAATCTCTGTTACACTTTTCCATCAATTGCATAAATAGTTGCTGCTCCTATTAAGGGCCTTGCTTTCTCTCCATGTAGCATGCATCCATTATATCTGTAGCACTAGTAAGTAATTTTATCTCTTTAACTGCCTTACAGGCTCTACAGGTAGTTTGGTGCTCAGATACCTAAACAGGTTAGCCTCAGCAACCCTAGTACACTCTTCTTGTGTTGGTATTGATCTGAAGCCGAGACATGCAGTTCCAGGTAATTCAATAGTTACTTTACAGTGGTGTCCTTCTTTGATTTCACAATTGGAAGGTCTGGGCGCAATTCTCTTTGGCTTCTGGCTCTTGTAAGATTTTTGCTGTAGTACTAAGGAACCACTGAGTGTTGATGTCTTTCAGACCATTCTTCAGGATAACCTTTATTGTTTACCCCTTTTTCCTAAGCATTTTCCATAGAGTTTGCTTCTCCTCTGAAAGATCAACACACCTTTCAGACACCCTGGTTTCCAGGCACAGGCCTCTATTCAGCAGGAATGTCAGACCTCCTGCTTTGTTGTATAACTTGCATTTAGCTGCACCCAAATGCACTTTCCTCAATGTGGGAATTTACTGAATGACCAACATGCTGTTTTTCCAGTCCTTTGTGGTTTTTGACCTCCTTGCTAACTTTTGTCATGCCTTTGATTTACCAGAACTGGCTGTATTTCAGCTTGCAGATGACTGATGAAGTTGCTCAATACCTGGGGAAATCCATGAGGAAGATATGCATCACCATTCATGACCTCCCTGCTGACAGAAACTTAAAGTCTGTCATCAAGCTAATTATTCTCCTCTCCAACCTGTGTTTCTACATTTTTGAATTACTAAATCAAATGTCACACAGTGTATGTCTATCACTGCAGCTATTTTTGATCACTAGATTCGTCATCTTATTGAAGTAAGAAATCATATTTGTTTGACAAGTTTTTCATTATCCATGAAATTGTTCTGAGCAACACTAACTATACTTCTATAATTTAATTCTTTTTTAATCAAATCCTTGCATAAGCTTTTCTGACATTTTAACTGCAATTTTTGTCAATCTGAGCTAAAAAAAAATGTTTCATGGATGGAGAAAACAGGAGGTTATTTTCTCTCATCCATCATTAGGCATGTTGCTCTGCACAGCAGTGCCGAAGGTGGTCCCAGTCTGTTTATAAGAACTGAGGCATTTTGGAAAAATAGCTTAGTAATTATATGAAAAAAACCCCTTTCATCCAAAGTAGGCAAAGAAAGAGGAATAACTATTACAGCCTCCTGAAGATGAAGTACAGAGCATTGAACTGATAATATTTTGGATACATTCTATTTAAAAGTTGCCAAGAAAATTCTGTAATTGAACTATTAATGAATAGTATTTATTTCTATCTGTTTATTTATATGTACTATTATAGAACAGATTCTGGGAAGAGACCCTGCTTTCATTCAAATATTTATTTTCAGAGACCAGTCCCTTTCACTAACTCAGCTTATCTGCTTTTTTCCAAAGCAAGAGCTCTGGGCATTCCCAGACCTTTTGACTGTTCCCACTTTTAAATAAAATATTCCTTTGATAAGCCAAGATTTTCAGTATTCTATTAAATCTATCAATCAGTTGATGCAGGAAAGCAGCTGGGGAGCAGGGTCCCTGGGCCAGCATTTGAGAGCCGAATGAGCCCCTGAGGTAGAGTGATTTGGCCATATGGGAAAGTCCACATGGCATTTTTGCTGGAGTTGGATGACGAGCAACTGTGTCTGTTATCAGAGCTGGCCTTAGCCTCACAATTACAAGCACAAATAAACTCACACAGGGTGATGTGGTTTCTGCACTGTCATCTCTCTTTTAGGGTCTCAGTTTTGACCAGAGGTGTGCTGAGGCTGGAGTCTGGCAAATGGTCCATCTTTGCCTAGACAGTTCTCACCTTAAAAGCTGAAAAGGGCTCTCTGAAAGTTAAAGCCATTTCAGGCTGTGCCACAGATAGATAGATACTTTTTCTTTATTTCCTCCCCATCAGTGGGAGCCAACAGGTCACCACAGCATATGACAACCCTGTGCTGTCAGCATAGGCACATAAGTATGAGGTACAGGAACAGGAATGTGCTTATTCAGGATAAAGTACTTTGCTGCTAAGGTCTTCCTACACCTGGGTCATCGCTTGTCTTGTTCACTCCTAACTCAATGCTTTTTTCCTTTCTACAGCCAGTGAATTGTGAAAGCAGAAGAAAAGCAAGCTGATGGTGCACATCAGAATTGTGTTTCATCCCAGCCTGACACTATCTAGCCAAGACCACTGGCACATTTCAGAAAGACAGGTGTGAACAACTCATTTCATCCCTTGCACAGTTGCTCTTCTGCATCCTTCTGCTTTCCCTTCTTCCCTCTTGTCCAACTCACCAAACTTCGGCTGTCTTTGATGATCTGGCTCAGCATGCCTATCCACACCACTTCCACTAGCGCTATGCTAAGTTCACTTCCCACAACAGATCAGACTTGACAGGATCCTGGCTAAAATGCAGAATGGAAAAAAAAGCGTTGATACTCAGTCCCTTTTCTGAGCATGCGTCTTGGAATTGTCATGCCAGGTTATGGATCTCGAGACTGGAGGAAGAGGCCATCATGAATGGTGAGCATTCTCATTATATATACTATACTCATCTGGTATATGATTTCCATAACAATAGTTTTGCTTACGCTGTTTTCTCAGAAGTATCTCTCTCTTTTCTTCAGGTCAACAGTAGTGACTCTTCCAATAAACATGAAAAAAGAGGATGTGGAGAATTACGCACCAATGACCTTAAGAAATTATTTGAATCAAATGATGAAGAATTTAGAAAATATCTAAAAGATAAAGAAAGAATTAAGGAGGCAGTGGGGATTTGTAAGGAACAAATTGTATAAATACAATTTAATTTTCCTCTGAAGCAGAAAAAACGATGTTGAACTAATCTATAGAACTTCACTTTGGGAACTCCTTTGATTTGATATTTCATTACATTCTTTAAACCAGCAAAAGAAATACAAACTGGATGAAATCACTAGATGGTGTATACAAACCATATTCTGTATTTATACTCAGAATTGTTTCAATGGCAAAATATAAAGAGGCAGCAAGGGCTCTTCCAGAGGTATTTCTGCTCTGATTCTACTCAGTGATTGCACCAGTGATCCTATTCATATACTTAAAAATGACACAAAGCTGGCTTGGAAAACAAGTTTGGGGTTTGGAAAGGGTAGGAAAGGGTATGAAAACCATGAATAACTGCAAGGGAATGCTCTAAGGGATGAGCACTCAACTACATGAGCACAGTGTATTTAACAAGTAGTTAACTTGCTGGTTTTGGAGGAGGATCCATGGGGTTGTAGTGGATCACGAGCAGAACACAACAATATTGTACTGTTAGGGAAAAGGTAAACATCGTACTATTGTATATAAATACATGTGGAGCTGGCAAAATACCTGGTATATCAGTAAGGCCTGAGAAGGAAGTTTTGGGCACCATGATTCAGTGAAGCTAGAGGCCAGCTGGGGACTGTCAAAAGAAGAGTAGCGTGAGCGCAACCACGTAGCTGAACTTTTTTGCCCTCTAAAATTGGTTGTAGGCAGACATCTTCTCGGCCTATGCTAACTTGTCATGTGTGCCATGCTGCTCTCCAAGACACTGCTAGCTGACCCAGGCCAAACTGGGCCAGCAACTGGTTGTCAAGACCTAAAGGGTTACCCAGCCTGGAGATATATAGAGATCATGACTGTGGGCTTGTAGGATTCTTTAACAGTCAAGGACACAAAGGCTTTATCTTCTAAATTTTTCTAATATAGAACACTACAAATGCTACACAAAATCACCACTAGCAAGTATATGCATTATTAACGAAATAAATACATATATATCAAACTATTGCAAATTACTATAGACAATAATATAGTGTCAACCAATTTTACAGCAACAATTAATATTATTGCAATCAATAGTCAACAACCATTAACAGCAACAACCAAGTAGGTGTATATAATATTAAAGGTTACTACAAATTATCATAATGGATCAAGCTTATCAACAATTTACCAACAGATATGCTTACAATAGATTACTTACATAGATGTATAATACTGGTGTCAAGTGAACTAGATTTCAGAAGGGGCAAACAATCCCAGAGGTGGGAGGACAAATCAAACTGACCTCAAGAGTGGTGCTAGAGGGTGACCAGTAATAGAGAAAGTTTAATTTCAAAGATAATCCACTTCACAGAGCCTGCAGTCTGTCAGATGAGTCTCAAGTGAGAATCCAAGATCTTGTAGGAAGTTCTTGTAGGGTATTTAACCTGTTTAACAAGGGAAAAGTATGTGCAGCACACATTGTTCTCAGAGAGATTGGCTCCATTTTGGATAAAAATCAAGTCCTTTTCATATCATAGAGACATAAGAGAGCACAGACATCATCAGTTCAAGCAGCCAGTAGATGCTGTAAATTTTGGTGTTTCACATGGAACAGAAAAGAGATGATAATGATATTGGGTGGGGTTTTTTTGAGCAATTTCTATATTTCAACATGCTTTTCCACCTTTTCAGGTTATAAGTTGCCATTGTAGTCTCTTGTTTTTGCACTTACTGGTGGTATCACAGGACATCTCCTGTTTTTAGGTACTCTGGGTGTATTTCAAACAGGCAAGATATATTTTGTCAGGATGTCTCTGATTCACAGACCTGGTTCCCAGGCTCACAGCTCCCAGGCTGGCAGGCATTTTGTCTGTCGATGCATTTCAGCAGACATTTTCTTCTGTTCAGTAATTTTCTTCTTCCAACCATGTTACCTCTGTGGCTGCTCCCATCACTGGTCTATCACCTACTGCCCAGATATACTCTCTGATGTTGTCTGAATTATAAAAATACCCTGGTCTGACACACCTGGCATCACCATGTGAAAGAGAGCTTTTGTCTGTTCACACTGGTCAGGCCTTTTGAAAAACATGCCTTCAGTTTTGGGGAGTGACCCTTAGTTTGTCTTCCACCCTCAGAAGAATCTGTGGGTTTCACCCCTTTAGTCAGAAATCAGTAAGAGTCTGAGTCTCACTGGTGTATAGTGATACTTAGACATTATTGTGAAGGGGTCTTAGAACATCTCCAGAGTTGACTCTTGTAGAGAACTTCAACCAAGACTAAGACTTTGTATTGAAACATCTACTGTGCATTGTGAATACCAACAATAGGCCTTAGAGGCATACCTGAGTATACTGATTTATTTGGTATCTTTTTTCTGAGTAGTCCACTGTTATATTGAATTCTTAGTTTAAAAGAGAGCTCTTCAAATTGTTCTGGAGTCTGTCATATAAGAAGAGAGAGCTCTTCAGCTTTTTGTAGGATGAAATGCGGTCTCAGGGGAGCATATGGAGCATATACAGTAAGGGTCCCCTACCTGTTGTGGGCTCCTTGCTTAGGGGTCCAGGTGGGAAAAGGCTGGCTCCCCACGAAGTGTCTGTTTTCAAAGAAGCTCAGAGAACGTGGTCTAGGAAAGATGGGGAATCCATCCTATGAATGTGCCAAGCAGTTTTCAAATAATTACATGATATACAGATGCTGTTTTTTGAGCAGCATCCATATGAGTCTGTTCCTTGAACACACTCTTGTGAATGAGAAGATTTTTCATCCAAATGAAGTAGCTCTTTGCTATCTCCCCAAGGTTACCTTGTGAGTCTTTTCTTCTTGTGTTGCTCAGGAAGGTACTTGGCTCTAGTTTTGCCTTTGTCTCACAGAGAGATATACAGACCCTGAGAGGTAGCTAGCTCTTGCTTTTGTCAAGATGGCCTGAGCTTTGCACCTCTGCTCCCTGGGATGCTTTGGAAAATCTGGTCTAGGCCTCCAGGGTCCCACAAGAGCAACCCTGGGAATGCAATGGAGAAAAACCACAGGACATGCTGGGAGGGTTTGACCACAGTGTCTTCAGCAAGAGACTCAGCTAACCCTGCGCCCTCTTCCCCATTTGGGCTGTTAAAAGAGGTTTAGGGGAGTGTTGTAAAAATAGTGCATGTGTGAAGAGATACTTCCTGAGCCAGAGATAATAATAAGACTGCTTAGTAGACTTGGATGGGCTTTCTTCTCATCAAATAATCTAATCAGTTTCTGAATCAATTTAAATCTCAGGCAACCACAAGATCATGGGATGATTGATCCATGGATAAATTATTAGCTTATAACCTTAACCATCATGTCCTTTAAAGTTTTAAACATGCTACCTGAGAGTTTAATCAGTTCACCTTTACTATTTTGCTGTGAGTTCCTATTCACTCTACATGCCATTCAGGTGGGCTGATGCCAACATTATGAAGTGTAATTGTGCCAAGTGCAAGGTCCTATACCTGGGTCGGAGCAATCCCAGGCACAGCTATAGGTTGGGCAGAGAAGAGATTCACAGCAGCCCTGCAGAGAAGGACTTGGGGGTGTTGGTTGATAAGAAACTGAGCATGAGCCGGCTTCAGTGTGTGCTTGCAGCCCAGAAAGCCAACCATATCCTGAGCTGCATCAAAACAAGTGTGACCAGGCTGTCGAAGGAGGCAATTCTTCCCCTCTACTCTGCTCTTGTGAGACCTCACTTGGTGTATTGTGTGCAGTTCTGGTGTCCTCAACATAAAAAGGACATGGAACTGTTGGAACAAGTCCAGAGGAGGGCCACGAGGATGATCAGAGGACTGGAGCACCTCCTGTATGAAGAAAGGATGAGAAAGTTGGGGCTGTTCAGCCTGGAGAAGGCTGCATGAAGACCTCATTCCAGTATTTGAAGCGGGCCTATAGGGATACTGGGGAGGGACTCTTCATTAGGGACTGTAGTGATAGGACAAGGGGTAATGGGTTCAAACCTAAACAGGGAAAGTTTAGATTGGGTATGAGGAAGAAATTCTTTACTGTGAGGGTGGTGAGGCATTGGAATAGGCTGCCCAAGGAAGTTGTGAATGCTCCATCCCTGATGGTGTTCAAGGCCGGGTTGGACAGAGCCTTGGGTGGCATGGTTTATTTTGAGGTGTCCATGCCCATGGCAGGGGGGTTGGAACTAGATGATCTTAAGGGCATTTCCAACCCAAACTATTCTATGATTTTATGATTCATGACTGTGTACATATTATATGTACATAGACTTCTCTCTTATCTTTTTGTCTCAAGGAATGAAAGTATTTTGAACTCTTTACTCTTTAAGCTTTCCTCATATTGAAGTTATTCCATATCTTTGACTTGTCTTGCCTTTCTCTCTGTATTTTCTACTTTTGTTTTCCAGGAGGAAGAAAGAAGCACAACAGCACATTACATTCACTGTATGAACATGCTTTACATGCATAAAGTGGCAGAGGATTTTATTTTGTTATTTCTCTGTTCCTTTCTTAAGATTTTTTTTTTTTTTTTTAATGGATCCTGAGCATGGTGTTGAGATTTGAATGGAATTATCAACAATAACTTGAAGATAATTTTTCCTGCACGCTGATAGCTAATTTAGATCCCATTGCTGTTATGCATGGTTAAGAATGGGTTTATCCATGTGCAATACTTTGTGTTTATTAGCATCTCATCTGTCATTTTTTGACCTAATCACCCTGTGTTGTGAGCCATCTGCAACTCTTCACAGTTGAGTTCCATTTTATTGCCTTAAATAATTGAGCATCATCAGGAAATTTCATTACTTCATTTTTCCAGATGATTTATGAATGTGTGGGATAACATCAGTTCCAGCATAGATCCCGTCAAAGAGCTACAAAGAGCAAAGGCTATGTGTTAACTTAATGATTTCAGGACATGCAATGACAAAAAAGGAAAAGGTGAGCAGTAGATGGTCTCTCCGCCTTTCCCTGTGGTATTTTTTTGCCTTTACTTGTTCTCTGGGGACTCAGATGGAAGAATATCTACAGAGGATATCACTGAATGTTTCCAAAGATTCCACTTTTTACTTCTTTGACTATTACATTGTGTTACTTTTGCATAATAATCTGCCTTGCCCTGTATCAGGGCAAGATCTTGTTTTCTGCTCAATGGGTGCCACTGGTCCTTATACTATTTTGTACTTAGGCTTCTCATCATCTGATCCAGAGATATATTTTTAATTTTCATCCCATACTTTCTACTTGTAATGTCACAGAATGAGAAAACTCTAAGTCTCATCTTCTCACAGTATTGTCAAACAAGTGTTGCAAAATCAGTTACGCTTGCACACAATGATTTTTTTTGCTCCACTAGCTCCATTGCACAGGTGAGAATTTCTCCATCTCCATCACTCCCCTTTCTCCCAAATTCAGTAAACGGCTGCATAATAAAGAACATTTGAGAAACAACATGTTGATAGCCTCTTAAACAGCTAATTTGTAGTCAGCATTACTTCCCCTTTCCCAAGCCTCTTGCATTCTATACAGGGGCTTTGCATTTAATCAGGGGCCCTGGTGCACTGTCAACCATATCTCAGCTTTAATGTCTGCCTTAAGTCATACACACATGTAGTTCATTTCTTTTCATCAGCATTTGAGGCCAGACTTCAGCAATTACATTTTTTCCCCAGGCACAATGCCACAGTGGTATATAGTCCCAGTTGCAGCATCAAGAAATGACATGTTTCTGTAGGCCTGTATGACCCTCCCAGCACAGAGAAGGGAATACTTTCAATGGGAACACCTAGCCACAAAAGCATTAATTTCTCACTCTCCTCAGGGCAGCTGAAGGAGGATGGTATTTCATCCTCTCATCTTCTTGATTTGTGGTATTTAGAGATTAGAAATGACTGTGTATTTACAAAATGCCTGCCGGCAGAACTTCCCCCACCACATTAGATGGTGCAAGAAAAAAGGTCATATTGGAGGCAGGAATTGTAGTACAAGAAACAGCAGAGTTTTGCACCCTGTCTCCATCACTGCTCTCCAGCTATTGCTGGTCCGAGTTCCGCGAGGGGCAACTAGGATGCAACAGTGAGCTGCTCCCTCCTGGGGATACAAATGGAATGGCAGCCACTGGAAACAATCAGGATTACAACTGCCATAGTTTAATTGCCTCAGTAAACATCTATAAACAGCTTGAACAAGCAGACAACCAGAATGTTATATAGAAACTTTATATATATTTTAAATGATTACTAGACAACTGAGTAAACTTTATATATATTTAAAATGATTACTAGACAACTGAGTATTATTTATATTTATAGTTAAGTATGTACAACTGTGGTACAACTTGCATACGGATCACCAAATACTTCATATATGCAGACTGTAATGTTTCCTTGTAATCATGACTGCAGAAGAAAAAAGAAAGAAAAAATTCACAGGGCAGCAAGGTACATGCTTACCATGCCTATCTGACATATTCTTCTTTCTTTGACCACCTGACCCTGCAGTCTCTGTCCACGTTTCCCAGGTGAGGTGCTCCAGTGGAGAATTCATGCCTCTCCCTGGTACTGGAGTCACCAGAACAATTTGAGTCCCTTCTTGATCAGCTCCTCCTGGGTCAGTGCAGTGGAAACTGCTGCAGAGAAGAAGCCTTTTTAATCTCCTGCCATTCACTGCTCCTTCTGTCACAGCTTTCTAAGCATCTCATTTTCTAAGTCTTTTGATCTGGTGAACCAGAGTATTGAAATTTTTGTGAAAGGCTGACATAGCTCTGAGAATGCTGTTCACTGCACATCACCATGTGAGGTAGCAAAACTTATTACTAAACCTGTAAAGGAATCAGGGAATCAGGTCACCAAGACCCAGGGATATGTTTTATTTAGCTGCAAAAGCCTTCAGATCCAACTGTCACAACCAGTTCCCTTTGAAGAGGGCCATGAGGCCAGGAGACCTGAGGGGGAGCTGGTATGGAGCATGAATGGCGTTGAAGCATTACAGAAGCTGGTCTCGCACCTTGCAAACTGGATGGTTCTTAGCAGTGAAACTTTTCCAAAGGAGAGCGGGATAGTCTTGGATGTTTGGCAGACTGTTCAATGGGATGTAGTCCAAAAATATGAAAAGCAAAGTAAAAATAAAGAAATTTTTTTCTTACTTCTTCTAGCTTCTGGGAGGTGAGGGGAAAGAAGAAATTGCACCTCTGAGAGGTACACTAGGCACCCTTTGATTTTGTCTGTTCTGGTTTAGATGGCACAGGTAAAAGAATTTATGCATTAAGCTCTGCTTCAAGCTCTCTGATTCCACAAACATGAACACTAGGGGGAAAAAAAGTAATAAATATTTATGGCTTGGCAGCATGTCACAAGAGTTGAAAATTGGGTCTACCTTTTCATCTGTTGCAGGTCACTTTGAATGACAGCAAGATTTGTGTCGTGTTTTATATAAGCAGCTGGCAAATTAGTCCCCTACAGCCACTTGCTCATTTTCCCCTGCAGGATAAGGAAAGAATCGAAAGGGTAAAAGGGAAAACCCATGGATTAAGATAAAGACAATAGGTAAAGCAAAAGCTGCCCAGGCATGCAAAGCAAAACAAAGAATTCATTCATCACTTCCCATTGGCAGGTCACCCTCACAGTGAAAAGGTTTCCTGATGTTCAGATGGAGCAGCCTGTTTCAGTTTGTGGCATTGCCTCTGGTCCTGATAATGGGCACCTTTGTGATGAGCCAGGATTGGTTTTATTTGTACAATCCCTTCAGCTATTTATAACATGCATGAGATTTTCCCCCTTCCCCCTTGAGCCCTTTCTCCTCTAGGCTGAACAGTCTCAGCTATGGCAGGCAGCATTCAGTCATCTCCAGGAAAGCAGGGTTCCATTGCATGCAACAGTGACTTAGGAAAACAAACTCCATCACTCTGAATGTCCTCTTCCTTCCTTGTTCCTCCTGTAGCTTTATGTTGCTAAGCATGACATCATACGACATGTAATACCCCTTTTGTCAGCTGGGGTCCCCTGTCGGCTCCTTGTACACACCCAGCCTACTTGCTGGTGCGGCGGTATGAGGAGCAGAAAAGTTCTTGGCTCTGCCTAAGTGCTGCTCAGCAATAGTTAAAACATCCCTATGTCATGAACACTGTTTTCAGCACAAATCCAAAGCAAAACCCCATATTTCCTGCCATGAAGAAAGTAAGTTAACTCTATCCCAGCTCAAATCAGAACATCCTGGCAGACAAAACCATAGCATGACAGATTTTTGTCTAACTCCTTTCCAGCACCTCCAGACACATCAATATGGCAAATAATCAAGATAATAAGCAATAAATACCCCATATATTTATCCTGCAGTTATATGAATGATTCTTGCTCACTGTTATTTCTCATATCCTTCTTTTCTGCACACTGTACTGGATGATATCCTAATCTTCTCCTGATAATAATAATAATAATGTTATCAAAGTACAGATTAAAATTTGTATTTAAATGAAATTTCTGATATCTTTGACACTTAACTAATCCTCCAGGAATTTAGAGAGATTTGTGTAACTACTGAGAAATGCAAAATATCAGCAAGTTCTGAGAGACAATATAGAAATAGTAATGGAGATGGAGTTTTTCTCTGTGAGGTTGAAGAAAATATTCTGCAAAGACAGGAAGGACAAATGCAGAGCATCTAATAAGCATTTCACTCATGGCATATGAGTGATGAGATAGCCTGAAAGGCTGGGGTATTTTGGAAGGTGGTACTAGAGCAGGTGTCATGATGAAATTTATTTCTCATCTTGCGCTTTCACAAAGTGTCTTAGAAGCATGTCTTCAAAGTGTTAATTAATCTAATGTGAATTTCAGGCTTTGTGATCTATTTCAAGAGGTATATTTAGGCGTCTCTTAAGTTTGAAGAAGATTGGATTACCATAGGAATTGAAATTTCCATGGCATAAGCAGTAGGTCAAGATTTTATGCAGGGTACTATAAATCTTAAATACAACCATGCCCCTAATGAAAAATGTCCTTGAATCTGCCAACACAACTGGTGTTTAGTGTTTTCCTCATAAAGCTGCCATGCAAGAAATTAACTGAAGGTAACCTGGAGTTTGCAGTACTCTGATACAGCAGAGCATATTCATGCTCTGTCTCCATGGTTAAGTGTGAGGTAGATGACCATGGGGGGAGAAGTCCAGAGTATCTCATGTTCACAGCCTGGTCCCCTGGGCAAAGAGCTTGTACAATAGCTGGTGTCCATACCTGACTGATGCTGCATTTGCAGCTCCCTATGTAAAGACTCCTAGACATTTCTGTCGGTACTGACAGAATGAGGTCTTGGAATTTTCTTTGGAAAATGCTGGAACATGCTAGGTCCAGCTAGGATCTACGCTTTCCTCAGGCTGCCATAAGGCAGGTATGCCACCATCATCTAGGCAGACTAGAGGCATTGTGAGACTAAACAATTACCACAGTTATATGGAAGAGCTCTAAAAATCCCAGCTTTGTGCAAAAGACTGGAGTGAGACACCAGAAAAGGCTAGTGATACAGTGTTGTCACAAGCTTGTAATGACTGATAGACTTGTGCCCCATCAATCATGAATGCCGTTCCCTTGCTCTTTAACAACTATCAGGGACACGTTTTCACCAAAGCATTTCTGGAAGGAAGTCTGAACCTACTATCCAAATCTTCAGCCTTCATTTCAGTAACACGAACAATTAGACTGGGCTTTGGTTGTACAAATGGGTGCTGTCTTGGGGTGTCTCAAGATGGTCTATTAGCAATATCTGTGACTAAAATTATTCCCTTTAAGGTGAGAAATTACCACTAATACTCGTCACAGGAATGACTCCTATGACAGTTAAAAATTGCAATTTGAGAACTTTTACTCTTTTTTTACATCTCTAAATACACACCACCCTGACTTACCTTTCTGTTCAACCTTTCACCTTTAATAGAAAAGTGCCCTGACAAGACCCTGCACAGACAACTTAGAAAATAAAAGGATCTGGGTGTGTCAAATGCAAACAGATCAGCTGATGTGGCACTCTGCACCCCTGTCCTTCAAAAACTGCCAGAGAAACACAAGAGAAATCACCAATAGACAAGGTCCATTCAGAAACACCCAGGAGAAGGCCCACAATCACACATCTCTCTTCAGTATTTAAGTCAGACCCATGTTTCTCCACGTTGAAAGGTGAAGGCTACATTCAATCCAAAGCAACTCTAACTCCCTCTACCTCTTTGTAACAAAAGTCTAATGGGTTTTCAGTGTATCTTTGAAGCTGATGGACATTCATCCCTAAAGCAAGTTAGAGGTGGTTCTGTGCTCTGCCATGCATTCACCTCATAATCACTGCTGCACACAGGGAGAAGATGAACTTTGCTATTGGGACTATAGTTTAAATTCACTGACAAGACTGATAAATGCTTAATCAAAAAGACTACTTTACAAAGGAGTTGTCAAGCATGAAAATTAACATGATTCTTTTGTTTCATGTTGGTATAAAGCTAAACCCTTCCCTGACATCTGTGGACAAGTAGCTCTTATGGTAATGGTGCCTATGAAAGTACAGAACCAATATTTTACTGGTCTTTGCATTTTGTCTATACTGCACTGATTTTAATAAAATTAATTGTCATGAGAAGAATAATAATAGAATCATAGAATAGTCAGGGTTGGAAAGGACCTTAAGGTCATCTAGTTCCAACCCCCTCAGATGGACGGGAGCACCTCACACTAAACATATCACCCAAGGCTATGTTCAACCTGGACTTGAACACCACCAGCGATGGAGCATTCACAACTTTCCTGGGCAACCCATTCCAGTGCCTCACCACCCTTACAGGAA
>JANRGW010006923.1:0-10474 GCA_024733675.1 Psilopsiagon aymara | reverse complement strand
TGATAGGACAAGGGGTAACGGGTTCAAACTGAAACAGGGGAAGTTTAGATTGGATATGAGGAAGAAATTCTTTACTGCAAGGGTGGTGAAGCACTGGAATGGGTTGCCCAGGGAAGCTGTGAATGCTCCATCCCTGGGGGTATTCAAGGCTGGGTTGGAGAGAGCCTTGGGTCCCATGGTTTAGTGGGGGGTGTCCCTGCCCATGGCAGGGAGGTTGGAACTGGACGGTCTTAAGGTCCTTCCCAACCCAAACTGCCCTATGATTCTAAAAAAACGACAAACCTGAAGTTCCCAATGGAAAGAGAACATCACATACTCCAAGTGTTCTTTCATTAACTTCTCTTTTAAAGTGTTTCTGAACCAGGTTCGAGTCTCTCTCAGAGCTTCAGTGAATACTCTCACCACTGACACTTCCTGCACAGCATCTCTTGGAACCTGCCACGCAAAAGAAGGGGTGATTAAATAAATACATTACTCTAAGAACAGTTCAAGCAGGACAGCAACACAGAAGTGATTTAAGTATTTCTAAAAGAGAAGGCCTAATTGGATCCAAAGCACACACCCACCCAGCAGAGACCCACCTCGATTTGAGTAAAAGACAGAGATCTTCAGATCACTTATTCCAGGGAGTGAAGACAACATGAGTTTAAGGGTAAAAAAACCCCAGGCAAACCCCCCCGACAGGCAGCTGAGGCGTGGGACCCGATTTCAGCAAGAATAAAGATCCTGAAGACATTTCACATCTACCCGAAAGTACCACAGTCTTGATTCATTGAGAGTATCAAGGTTTCTAAATTGAGATTGGCTGTGATCTAAACCCAGCCCCTTGCACCACTGCTGTAATACTTCAACCTGTCTTGCTTCTATCAAGCCCTGAATGGTTCCTTGGTACTCACTGCTGTGGGCTGAAGTCCAGCAACCTTCGAAAGCACCATGGCAGAAGTGACAGGAGTGGTGAACAGCTCCCCCTTCTTCATGTACTTGCAGATCTTCTTGTGCAGCTTGAGGCAACAGGTCAGGTAGGAATGCCAGGAGTGAGCTTCCAGAGCCCTGAGGGACAGGAATGAAGAGGGAGAATTGCTTCTCCACCCAGAGGAAAAGTAAAAGCCACCCTCCAAGTTCAGTGCAGTGGGGCAAGCGACACCCTCCCCAGGTGGATGTGAAACACGCTGCCCTCTGACCGAGCGAGGAACTCCAGCATCCTTTACTCCCCCAGAACTCAGGGCACACATCCACACCACAAGCGCACCACCCCCCCACAGGCACGGTGCGAGCGAAGGGGAGGTCACGCTCACAGGCGTGCCCTTCAGTTACCTGGCCTGCTTCTCATCCAAGGAACACAGCAGCATCTTTAGAAGGTCCTCTACAGCCTAAGAATAGAAAGATGGGAATGTTCAGCTGTGGAAGGAATTCTAGAGACCAGTTTCTCATGAGTCATAGCGATGCTGTGAAAGAGGGAATTCCCTATTTTCTTGTGCCTTCTCCAACGCTTTTAGAAGTACACTATGAAATTGCTGAAATTATTTACTGGCTGCCAGGGTCAACATACGCGCGGTTATTATTTGTACAAACAAATCCAGTGCCTCTTACAGTGTAGCGGTTTAAATTGATCATTACTCCCAGTGTAGAGCTGTCCTTACACAGACACAAGTGGTTGAAAGTCTCTCCAACCAGCAGCACCGTGAGCAAGCCCCAGAGGCTGTGCAAAGGCAGTTTCCAGCAGCCACCTGAGGAGCTCAGGATTAAGATATTTGCCATCAGTGACCAAAAGCAAATCCAGAGAAGCAGATCCTTCTCTCACCAATGCCAACACTCTGCTACCGAGACAACCTCTCATCTCCTCTTAGGATCCTCCTAATAATAATTCAGAGCAGCTATTTTTGCTTTCAGACAAGTTTAAGCTCTCTGTGCTCTGACCTGCCACCAAGCACCTTCCCTTCAGTGACAGCCACTTCTACTAAAGGGCATGCTACAGCCCAGTTGCAGCTTTTAGCCCTTAGTGGGGTAAAGCTACTGAAAGACGAACCTGAGAAGTGGTGCACAAAAGGTCAGCATTCTCTAATCTGTAAGAAGCACCTTGAAGAATGAATAACAGATCACTGGAGATGTCTTCTGCAAACTTCGCCAGGCTCTCCAGGGGTAGCACACAGATCCAGGACTTGACCAGAGTCTTGTCTAATCCCAGCAAGTATTTCTTTTCTTTCATTAGTTGGAGTAGGTTCCTCCTTCAGGAAAGACAAATCAAAATCATCAAGTTTTCAAGGTGCAAAAACCTAAGAGCTCATTCAGCCCCAGAGGACTCATTCTCACTCCTGTGCTTTTTCAATTTAGAGCTGAAGATCAGTAGAAGACCCCAAGACCCACAATCACAGAAGCAATGCCAAACTAGTAAGCAGGAGCCCTTGTGTTTGCAAGGTTATATACTGCACAGCTTTGCTACACACCATAATCTCTAAGCAACCGATGCCTGTGCTCATGTACCCCAAATAGCCACCCCCACCATGCCATGTTTCTTACTTTATGGAAACAAGAAACTAAAAAAGAGAGACTGAAGATGATCACCACCAACCACAGTGGCAGGACAATGGATGTAAGCAATAGGCCTGGAAGACTCACAGATCTTGCTTCTTCCTTGTTTCAGCAAATGGAATCCCTTCCAGCCCTGCCCAGGCATCTTCTTCCATCGGCAAGTGGTCATGCTGCGAAGGGGCACCAAGGAAATGCAGAAGGGGAAGAATCCACACCCAGTGGTCTACTTGCTCATCGATGCACCACTGGCACAAGTTGGTCAAACTCAATTTCAAACTGAAAGAAAAGTACCAAAGCAAAACACAGGCAGTGAAAGAACAGCTTTATACAGGATACAGGGATGCCGCAGGGGGGAAGGCCACATCTCAGTCTTGTTATGTACCTTCAGTAACTTCTAGTGATTATTTTAGCTCAATCTTCTCTTCATTGAAGAGTACACACAGTAAAAGCATAAGGCTCGAAGCTGTAATCCTACCTGAAGCGCTTTGCACAAACTCCACTAACACAGCACCAAGAAGTGCCAATACTGTATTTACAGTTTCTACATGAACCCCCAGCTCACTCAGGGACTGCGTGACACCGATGTGCAGAGCCCAGCATCCAAGGGACAACTCTCAGCTTCCTTGGCTGGGCTGAAGCACCACAAAGCCTCCAAAAGGAAGTATAATACCTGCAGCAGTGCAAGTGAAGAACTACACATTCGAGTGCCAGAGAAGCAGTGGGATAACAGCCTAATGAGCAGCACTGAGAAGAGAATCAGCAAAGTTCATGTGCAATGGTGCACATCAGAGGAGATAAGAGCCACCCAAATACGACATTTAACTTTAAAGGAGTAAATACATGATGATCCTGCTCACTGGAGTTTGTATGAATAGCAAACAGGTGAGGAGCTAGAAATGGCTTGAAAGGATTTCTTATATACAAAAATCAAAGTAAAGACAACACTTGTAACCCAATGTACTGCTCTGACAACAGCGACAAGTTAAATAAGGGAAACCCCATTTGGGCGAAAGGAAGACAGCTTTGTGACTGCAAGAGGGCTCCAGAGGCAGGTGTGCAATCTTCACCCTGGAGCTTTCCTGAACTCCACTGGAACCCTGCCTGCACACTACCCCTGCTTCAAGCAAGAGCCTGGAACAGAGACCTCCAACGATACCTTCAGAGATCTGGAGGGTTTTTCCCGATTCTCTGACACTAGAGAGCTGAATTTCTTATTGTTCCATCCCAGGGCGCTACCCTTGCAGCAAAGCCAGTCCAGCTGGTTACCTTGTAAGAGCTCCAGTAACATACATACCCAGCAGGTCCTGGGAAAGCCTTCCCGATACTGCGAATCTCATCCTGCATGGCTTGTTGGGGCACATTATCCAAGCACAGGAGGCTACACAGGCTAGCCAGGTGGCTTTTCAATGCTGGAAGCCGAAATGTTTCAACCACTGTGAGAATGGTGAGCCCCAGAGCTACTTTACTTTTTATTACTATATCCATCTGCGACACTTTTGCATCTTCAGGTGCAAGGAAAGGAAGGGCAATTTTCGTCATATGTTCTAGCAGCAGATCATTCACCTAGGATAAAACAGAAAGGGAAGTTACAACCCAACCACAGCATTAGATCCCCAGCAAGCCTTTTTCTTTCTGAAGCCATTTTCTTCTGTCAGCTACGGCAAGGACACTCCAGCCCTGTACTCCCCCTGGCACCATGGTGGTACCAGGACCTAAGCACACATGGTACTGACCACCACCAGGACATCAGGCATGGGACTGCAGCACCTGTGGGCTCGGTGCCCTTCTCTGTGCCACCAGCTCCCACCACTCAGCTACTGCTGCACCCTCCCATGCCCGGCAGAGCTGGGGAGCATCAAGGGACTGGGGCAGACCTTGGGAGGGAAACCAGTGAGCTGAGCAGTTGGATAGCCCACGCTGCCTCAGGGCACTATCCCGTGACTCCACCTTCACAGTAGACTCAGGCTTCACTGGGAGTCAGTAAAGGGAGAGAGATTTCTGCCCGCATCCACAGCCCCCAAAAGCTACTCTGAAAGCACACCCAGCGGGTCCATAGTACTGTGGTGCTTGGTGGTATCAAAATCACCCTTCCACAAAGCAGCAGCCACAGGGAACACTCCTTGCCTCTGCTGAGCCAGGCAGTTATGCCATCTTGTGGCCTCTCCCTGGTCACCAGGAGGATAGAGGCTGTTAAAGGCTACAAATGAGCAGCCCTGACACAGGTTTGAAGCTGTAAAAAAAAGATAATGTGGCATTTCTGCCGTAGCTCATAAGTATGCTGCTTAGAACTGGGCCAGGAGGAGCCTGGCTCCAGAAAAGGTGGGTTTGGAGCCAACAACAAGTGCAGGTAAGTCAGTGGCAGCAGAACTGCAGGGCCAGGCTTGGGAAAGCAATATCCAGACAGAAAACCTGCTTCAAAGGTCACCACATCACAGCTCTGCTGCTGACCACCATGGGATATCCAGAACCGTGCCCAATTGCAAAGGTGTGACTGAAGTTCACGGCGGTCACCCCAAAGGGGTCCCCATCTGTTCTGTCCCTCCTGAACCTTCTGAGAGGAAGAGCAAAATTAACCCAGCAAAGTCAACAGCAAAAGCCTATGGTAACCAAACGCCTGCTTTCTGGTACCTGCAAACAGGAGAGATTACCTGCTCTGGGCCAAATTTTAACTCACTCCATGGCATTGCCACACCATCAAATACCCATGGGTCACTTGTAACGACATAGAACTGTTGCAACTGGCAGACAAAGCTTCTCAGGTTGCTGGAACTCCAGGTTCCAAGAATGCTGAAGATACTTTCCAACATAGTATTTGCAGCTATTTTCTTTCCTTCCACCACATCCTTATTTACACTGCGAGAAAACAGATGCCAGATGTTTTTCGCCATAGACGGCTTTGCACACACAATATCATCATACTGATGCCATTCTGGAATAAGCAACACAAAGAAAACAGGGAAACAATCATTTGAGGAGCACGCACACATCTGCACATGCCTCACTCTCAGCTGTCAGCAGAGATATCCCCACGGACCCATTAAGACTCCACCTTCAGCCAGTGCTCTCTCCTAGTAACGCCAGCCCATGTAAGTTAGAGATCTTCGCACCCCCAAACACCCCGTGGATCTCCCCAAGCTGCAGAAGCAGGCAGGGCAGCTCACCTCCAGCGTTGAGCAAGTGGCTTCTTATCAGTAAGCAGCGATTGACAGGATGATTTCCTACTGAGTGCTTGTAAATGAACTCATACTCCCCTTCTCTACAGGCAACCCAGTACTTGTAAGGAATTGATTTATTCAGGTTTTCTTTCGCAAGAGTTACGGTGCCTTCAATGAGGTATCCATGCACTCCAAGATGCCTGCGAAACACGAAACACAACATGTCTGCTGTCCTATGTAACTTCCTTTCCCATGCTTCTCCCCATTCTTCCTAAGAGCTGTGATTACTCTTTCATGACGCAAGTTATAAAACAGTTCACTATGAAAACTCTTTGTGGCAAACCCCACCTATGCCCATATGGCTATTGTCTTTTGTATTAAATGAGGTACCACATCGCATCCTGTTCTCCAGAGCCTAAACTCCCCTGTGCCTCTGTGTGACTCAAGAGGGTACTTACTTGGTGCAGTTCAGCTCACAAATGTTGTCACTCCAGTCTGCGTAAGGAGAAATGCCTGCAGCCCTGATGAATACTTTCTGGGTGTCAGGGTTTAGTTTGAAGTCTCTGGATAATATTGCATGGAAATACACTACGACACCATCACTTCTGCTCACAGAACTAGAAGAATGAATTAGAAGGAAAATAGAAAGAATTTTAACATTTCCTTTTCTTTTAGAGTGCACAAATCATGACAATAAGTAAGAGTCAAGCCACAGCTTGCTGGATGCAGGAGCCAGAAGCTCGGTCAGCAATTCACTCCAACTGATGCTATGTGGCAAGCCTAGCACAAAGCCTAGCGCAAAAAGGAAGAAATGGGTCCCGTGAAATGCTTTGGCCATGTGCATCTGAGTCCCTGCATTGATAAGCCAACAGAAATACTCGACCCAGCAGAATTACACTTTAGTCCCTCTTTCAGCTCATACACATTAAGCAAAACAAGTTATACCAATGAGAACAGTTCCCCACACCATTAATGCACAGAGCTGCAGGCGTGAAGCACATGCTGCTTGTGAGAGTAAGAAATCAGGGGGCAATCTTGGGTTTAGTCATCAGATACTCCAAAAGCTTCAAGTACCAAGTGGAGCATGTGACCCACTACATGAGCTACGCCACAACTCTCGATGAAGCATCAGGTCCCTTTGGCATGAGCAATAATTCACCTCAGGTTTAAGGCAATTCTAACTCCCCGTACCCAAGATACATGCAGGCCTAGCCTTAGTACTTCAGTCCCCTGCCTCAGCCTGGAGTCCCCTGCTCCTCCTCATACCAAACCCTCCAAGTGAAGAACACCGGGGAGCAGCGGGGCTGTTCTCACCTTTCTTTAATCTTCTCTGCCGGCTGCTGCTTCCTTTGGCTCAGCTTGTCCTTGTGACTCTCTGCTACAGCCCAAGCATTGCCCTTTCTGGGAACCTCAGGTTCTTTGGCTTGATTTGCTGTCTCAGTTACTGCATGCATTTTCTCACCTGTGGCCTTCTTTGTCCCCTTTGCATCTTCATTCTGCGATAGGAAGACAAACACACAATTAAAAAAGGAAACCTTGCCCAGCTCAAGCAAATACTGCCCAGAGCATTGACCCACACCCTTACCTTGGGAGCAGGAGAGCTCACTTTCTGCCTGCTCTCTGCTTTATCCTTCCCATCCTGAGAGCTGCGAGGTGGAGTCTTTGGGTCTTGACTCTGAGGTCCAGCACAAGCAGTTGCAGACTTGCTTTTAGGAGCTCCCATTCCAGGAGATGGCCCAGAGGAAGCGCTTGCTTTCACCCCTGTTGAGGTCAGGTTCTTGCTGCTACCCGAGGGCTGGGAATCCAGTTTCGTGCCTGGAAGCTGATCAGCAGCAGGGGCACAACTGCCCCCTCCCACGTCACCCCTAACTACTTCTCCACACCCTGTGGTACTTCCACCCTCCACCTTCTCCTCTGGGGTTGTGGGGCTTGGAGATGGGGCAGCCACGTTGTCCGTGCTGCTCTGCGTCACTGGGGTCATCACATCCACGCTCTGGTGACTGCCTTCTGCAACTGCTTCCAGGCTTCCAGCTTCCCTTTCCAAGCAACACGAGGGCCCCTCACTCTCACGTGTGCCTCCGCTGTCCCCAGCACAAACAGCAGCACCCTCTTTGGCTACCTCACTGCCTGTGCTTTGGATTGCTTGTGGAATCACAGAGGCATCCGGCAGTTCTGGGCTTTCAGCTGGTGCTGGGCTTAGAGAAGGCAGAGAGTGCTGGTTCTCAGAGCTGGAAGAGCCCTTCTTGGATTTATTCCTCTTCTTTTTCTATAGCAAACAGAAAAGAAGGAACACCATAATGTCTGTTTATCCACGGCTAAAGAGAAACTCTTTGTTGGAGCTGGCTGGAGCAGAGGAAGTGACATCTTCCTGCTACACTGCGGTAACGAACAACCAGGAACAGCACAGAAAAGACCAGCCTCTGCCTTCGATAGCAGCTGGAAATGCAAGCAACTCTTGAGCATTCTCTACTTCTACTACAAAGCAGGAACACAGAGCAGCACCAAGCATGATGCTCACTAACCAGACCAGTCATCAAGCCCACCGTGTCCTGCTTCCCACAGCACAGCACAGGTGACTGTGCTGCTCAGGGCAGCTGCCCCCCTCTGCACATTGGCCGCCTGCATCCTCCACACTGAACGAAGCACAGCCATCTCCAGCTTGCCTGGGAACACAAGCAGCAGCAGCAGCAGCCAGTGCAGCCCAGCCTCACTGCTTGACCAAAGAGAGCAACAAGTGACCAGGAACCCTGCTGCTCGGCACCGAAGAGCCTCACCTTCTTCTTTGACTTCTTCAAAGAACCACCAGCCATGGCCTCAGGTGCAGACTTTGAGGTATCACTCGGAGCTGATGCAGCCTCCAGCAGCGATGCTCCCTCTCCCCCCCCCTCCTCCTCCTCCTCCTGTGTTTCAGCAGAGGAAGGAGACTCATGCACAGCACATTCAGGTGTGGTCATTGAGGTACTGATGAGAGCTCTTGTGTCCTCCACCAGCAAGCCTCCCTCAGGGTCACTTGGCTCCATAGTAGAAGGCCCACCAGCACCTTTTCCTTTCACCTCTGCTCCTGTATCAGGCACTACAGTGAGTTTCACCACTCTTCTTCCTGCAGGGGAGGCAAGGTGTGTTGTTAAAGCTCTCATGGTAAGCAAGCAGGGTCTGCTGCTTTCCAGTGCATCACACTATTGTGGATTACTCAGGCACCACACAGCGTACCCCACAGTGGGATCCTTGAATGGTTTAGATTTGAAGGGACCTTAAAGTTCCTCCAGTTCCAACGCCTGCCACAGCGAGGGACACCTTCCACTACAGCAGGATGCTCCAAGGCCCTGGATGGCCCTACCCAGCCCATTCCCCCTGTTTTATTGATCTGTGAGAGGCCATACAAGCTGGAACATCCCTCTGGGATCAGCTGTCCCAGCTGTGCCCCCCCCCCAGCAGCCGCCTCATTGCAGGGCAGTGAGAAGCTGAAAAGTCCTTAACTTCGGGTAAACTCTGCTCAGAACAGCTATAAGATACGTGTGTTATCAGTGTTATTCTCATCCTGAATTCAAAACAGCCCTGGGAAGGAAATTAACTCTCTCCCAGATACACCCAGGACATGGATATGCAGGAGTCGCTTTGCTGTTCAGCAGCTACTGCTGGGAATGACACCACGTGCCCTAGCACAGCCTCCTCCCCTCTCCAAGGCCCCTGCAGGCAGCAGCAGAGTAATTAAGGTTAAGAAACCACCGTACTGAGGTGCTGACCCATCCCCACCCGAGCTCCAGCCAAGGCGCTGCCCGCCAGCAAAGGCTCTGGATGGTTTTCCGACAGCATTTAAGAGCTGGGGACCCTGCGTTTGTTAGCTTGCTATTCCGGATTAGCAGAGGGATTTGCTACGAACTGATCTTGTCAGGAGGCTGATGCTGGTTTAGGGTATTCTTGTAGGACCCTACTTCTTCCTATCAACAACCCAAAAGCAGCTCAGGGCATTCCCTCTTTTAGCAAATCAAAGGATTAAGAAGTATCTCTGGCAGTGTAACTGTGTTAAGCATGTACTTGATTCTGTTACTGTCCATAGAGGGAATTAAGAAGTTGCCAAACAGAAACTCAGCGATTTCTAACCCTAACAACAAGCAGAAATTCGGCGTCAAGAGAGACCGGATGGGACTTTGTAATACAGCGCTCCATAAAAATGGCCCCTGTTCCGGCAGGGCAGAAACCGGCTCAACACCGACCATCCGAGCGCGGAGAGCGCGTGCGGGAGCAGCCAGCGGCTTCCCTGCTCCCCGGCACAACGAGAACTCCATCTCTGACCAGAACGCGAGGGCAGCTCGAGCCGAGCAGCGCACAGAGCGCAGGAGGAACACAGGAACCGGGGCACACATCAGCCCCCAGCTCACCCCATAGCGCCTCCTCCTACCTGCATCCTCCTGCTCCCCCGTGCCGGGCGCCAGCCGGGCCCCGCACCGGCTGCAAGAACCGGGAGAGCCGTCCCCAGACACAAAGCGACACCCGCGGCACTTCACGTTCCCCGGGCACCCACTGCAGCGAGCCCCTGGGAGCCGGGAGGGAGCGAGGAGGAGGGCGCGGAGAACAGCGCCATTAACGCGCGGCGACGGCCGCTCCGAGGGGCCCCGGAGAGCTCCCCCGGAGAGCTCCCCCCGCGAGCAGCCCCGCGGGCCGGGGGGGCGGAGCCCATATGCAAATGAGGCACCGCTCGCTCCCGCGGATTGGAGGCAGCTCCTGCCACTTCCGTGTATGTATGCAAATGAGATGGGCGGACGGGCCAATGGCGTGGCGAAGGGCGGAAC